>RCUC01144141.1:0-36110 GCA_003697995.1 Taxidea taxus jeffersonii | reverse complement strand
AGCGCTGTCACTAAAAGCTCCGTGACCTTGAATGAATTACCTAACCTGACCAGGCCTCAGCTTTTTAATTTCTAACATGAGGATAACAGTAGTACCTATTCCATTGGGTTAGTGTGGGCATTAACCCTTGGTATGCCAACTAAGTATATTAGACACAATTTGGGATTTGGGGTTTCTTTTCTGAACAGTGTTAACTATTTCTTTTTTTTTTAGTGTTAACTATTCTAAAGGTTGGAATTACATGACTTTTATCCCTTTAGAGGTCTTCTGAAGAACAAAAAGAAAATTTATTTTAGTATTATTAAAGACTAGAACAGGGGGTGCCTGAGTGGCTCAGTGGATTGAAGCCTCTGCCTTCAGCTCAGGTCATGATCTCAGGGTCCTGGGATCGAGCCCCGCATCGGGCTCTCTGCTCGGCGGGGAGCCTGCTTCCTCCTCTCTCTCTGCCTGCCTCTCTGCCTACTTGTGATCTCTGTCTGTCAAATACATAAATAAATAAAATCTTAAAAAAAAAAAATAGAACATGACTCATTCTGTCTCATAATTTCTATATGGGTCCACCGGACTCTTCTACACATGGAGGGGACATTTTGAGATCAGAGTGACCGTATTTTTCCTGTATCATAAAACATTTTCCTAATTCATCATACTAAGAATTACTGCATGTTTACTAATCCTTATTCATTAATTATTCCCAATGATAGCAAAAAAAACTAAAATAGTAAGAAAACAGGAGAATAAAGGAAATACTGAGGATGATGATGTAAGAGTGAAAAAAGTGACCATTCTTCACTAGTCTCCAAGTATTAAATTCACTGCCCAGAGTTTTGCATTATCTTCAAGAAGGTATAAGACTGTTGACGCCTGGTTTTAGCTTTCATTGAGCATGGCCGTGAATTCAGAATCCATTTTCCACCCCATCAGCAAAGAGAAGACAATTTGCAGCTGAAGACACTTCACTATTACTAGATGAGTAAGAAGATACCATGAAGAGACAGAGCAGGGCATTCTACACAATAATGATGAAACAGAACCCAAAGGGCAAATCTTCAAAGGAGTCTACAAATAAAATCAGAGGTAATTTTCTCAAACATAAAAATCAACGACAAACACTCTATTTCTAATTTCAAAAAGGAAATGACATTCTCATCCACTGAATTATTCAACAGGAAGGACTTCATCAAAATCAAGATTTTGCAAGAAGATTCTGGACCATCTCATTTTGCAAAAGGGACTGTTTTCATTTTTCTAAAGAGAAAAGGGGCAGTACTAGGTGACAATATTCTTTCATTTTTTTAATGTTTCTATTACCAAAATGTACTTGATATAAAGAGGTTTAATTATTATGAAAATATCCTTGAGAATTATTTTTTATTATCCTTTGATTCTTCTGTAAATTATTCATAAAATAACATATAAAATAATATATATAGGGGCGCCTGGGTGGCTCAGTGGGTTAAAGCCTCTGTCTTCAGTTCGGGTCATGAACCCAGGGTCCCGGGATCAGGCCCTGCATCAGACTCTCTGCTCGGCAGGGATCCTGCTTCCCCCACCTCTCTCTCTGCCTGCCTCTCTGCCTACATGTAATCTCTGTCAGATAAATAAATAAAATATTTTTTAAAATACACATATATAATACTAATAATGATATATAAAATAAAATAAAAGGGTCCCTTGGCCCCAGATGGTAAACAGTGAAAACTATTTTCTCTGGTACACTGATGGTTTAATGATTCCTACACGTAAAGCACCTGGGACACTTGCTGATGCCCAGTAGACACTATATAAATAATGGTTCCTGCTGCTCCAACTTTTGTTATTATAACCAGAGTGAAAGGCCAGCTGGAAAAGGCTGGAGCCATGGAGCATGCGAAATGGAAAGCCTGACCCCTCAGGGGAGAACACAAGAAAGTCTGGGGCCGAACCTGGAACACAGGTTCATGATATCTTCTCCACAATTCTGAAATCCCTAAACACTAAATACCAAAGAAGGCCTTCCTCTCATTAAGTTAGGCTCTGAATTAATTTGACAGCAAAACCTGACCAGAACTGATGTGAAGCTCTTTAAAGTTTTTATTTAATCTACTTACTGTAAAGCTGCATACATACACTGGCGAAATATTAATGTGTGTCACTATGGAGTCCCACCTCAAATCCTGTTGGTACTGTATATACTGTATATATGGTATATAAATCATATTCCCTTATTCCCTTAATAAACCTGAAAATTTCTGACTCCTAAAATATATCTGATAGTGAGAGTTTCTGATTAGGTTTAGAGACCTGTGGACATTGGCCATCATAAATAAGATTCTTATCAGTTCATTTTCCTTCCTTCATGTGTCTAAAACAAGTTAATAAAATGGGGGGGGGGCAAGGGAGGAGAGAGAGAGAACAGTTGCTCTAAAGGTCACTGTGAAGCCCTGCTTGAAATAAGATTTCAAGGTGGATGACTGAGGAGCCAGAAACGAACGCAGTCGGGAACTGGAGAGCTGTTCTTACAGAAGCAGTTTAAGACTACAAAATCGGTGAGGTGGAGCCGGAAAACTGTCGTAAAACAAGTACGACACTTCCGTAAAGGACTTCTGTAGGTCTTCTGACAGCCCTGCACTGACAGCTGTCATCATCATGGCAGCTTTCGAATGGGACTACGTACACTGCTAGCCATCCTACAAGCTGACCTCTCTCTGAATGCCTAGGACTCGATGCCAGGTCTCCAGCCCTTCCCAAGGGAACCTGCTGACTGCAGAGAGGCTGCCCAGCCCGAAGTCTCTCTCCCACCGATACTGCTTACCCATGTGGCCTGGCCACCCACTTCTAGCCGTATCTGCTCCACCAAATCTCACGTCCTCACCATTTTCCTCCACGAGATGAGGCTTCTGTGGCTCTTGTTCAGACTGGGGGTCCACGGACAGGAGCTGGTGGCTGAGGGACTCCTGCACAACTCCAGGTGGCACCATCTTCTGAGGAAGCCCTTCGGGACACACCATGATCTAACAAGCACAACCACACCGATCAGCATGTTGCAGAGAGGGCTGTGGAAGAATCCAGTAAATTCCCACTCTTCTTCCATTCACTCTTTTGTCAAATATTTAATGTGTATCTACAATGAGCAAGGCAAACTGACTACACAGTGGCTTAATAAACACAGTTTCTTTCTAGGTGAAGATGACTTCCATTAAGCATATTCACGCACAAATAAATACATAATTACAAACTGTTAATGGTTAGAAAGGAGAAGAAAGTAGTGCCTTAAGACAGAACTGATGAGACCTACTCTAGAGAGGGTGGCCAAGGAAGGCTTTTCTGAGGAAGTGTCACTTTAAGTAAACACCTAAAGGGCAAAAGAAGCCCACCAGGGGAAAAGTCAGAAGTGTCTGGGGCCGAGAGAATGATATAAGCAAAGACTCTCAGGCAGAAAACAGGTGTCTGGTACAGCTGAGGAACCATAAGAAAGCCACGGTGAGTCAAGTTTAGTGAAGGGGAAAGAAGTGAGAAGGGAAGTTGCAAAGGTCAATATAGATCAGGAAGCCACACTTGGTTCCTTAGCGGACCCTGTTCAAGTAGGACAGACCAACACCAAGACCAGAGCTAGTTCCTGTCCCACCTGCTAAGTACTCCATGTTTCTGTTCTGGGCTCTTGGTCAACCCTAGCGGACACACAATTACTCTGCCACAACTGGTCTCCACAGTCTATCTTTCCTGGAAGGTACTAGCTCAGCAGCATCCTAGCAGATACTAAGATCCTGCATTGAGAGAGAACTGCCATCCCTCTTTTCCCCTCCCTTTTGTTTCAAATGACCTTGAATTTTCATCCTCTTAGCACTGGCAGAAGGTGGTACAGGAGTTACATTAATGGGCGCTCCAAAACAGTTGTGGCAAAGATCATTTGGCCTGGAAGTTTGTGTGTCCTTGCAGACCCGCTCAGGGTAAGAGTTAAGATGATGCCAAGTAGGTCAGGTCATGACCGAGCCCCGCATCGGGCTCTTGGCTCGGCGGGGAGCCTGCTCCCCCCCACCCTCGCCTGGTCTCTGCCTACTTGTGATCTCTCTCTGTCAAATAAATAAATAAAATCTTTTTTAAAAATCCCCTCTATGGGCCTCAAATCCCTACTACCACCAAGAAATTAATTTTCTCTGTGTCCCTGCCAAAGATACGCTGCATATCACAATGAGAGAGGTAAATGTACATAGCAGCTATCAATCCTGGCTCAAAAATCCATTTTGGGGGCACCTGGGTGGCTCAGTGGGTTGATGCCTCTGCCTTCGGCTCAGGTCATGATCTCAGGGTCCTGAGATCGAGCCCCACGTCGGGCTCTCTGCTCAGTGGGGAGCCTGCTTCCTCCTCTCTCTCTGCCTGCCTCTCTGCCTACTTGTGATCTCTGTCTGTCAAATAAATAAATAAAATATTAAAAAAAAATCCATTTTGTTTTTAACTGTACTTTTGAATATTTATTATTCTAAAAAAAGGTAGGGAAAAGTTTGTTTGTTAATGTCCCAAATTAGGCTTAAAAAAGGAATAACCAGAGGTCACCACGAACCTTTGCTTTCTGTCCTGACAGAGGCAATAGAAAGGTTCAGACATTCCCATCTGGAGGATAACCATTTGGTATAGCCAAGGGTCCTCAGCCAAGGGCTGAGGGTCCGTAGCAATTCCCTCTTGCTGCCCACTTGCCTCATGGAATGAATTACACCAGCTGAAGAGCCCAAGGATGTTCTGGAATGTTGAAGTACCCCTCACCCAGATATGAAGAATAATGAGACTGGGACCTTACAATGAAGTGCAATGGCTCTCAAAAATGAGGGAGGGGTGCCTGGATGGCTCAGTCAGTTAAGTGTCTGACTTTGGCTCAGGTCATGATCTCAGCATCCTGAGATCAAGCCCTATGTCAGGCTCCCTGCTCAGTGGGGTATTGGGTTATCCTTCCTCCTCCCTCTGCCCATGCTCTTCCTCTCTCTCAAATAAATTTAAAAAAAAAAAAAAAAGAAAGAAAGAAAAGAAAAAGAAAGAATGAGGGAAATTCTCCACCTAGCTTCAAACTCTTATGACCTAAGGTCTCACAATTTTTGTTTCTTTGCTAAAAAAAAAAAAAAATTAAATTAAATTAATTAATTAAAGCTTAAGAAAGTGTGACTCTAGCAACAAGAAGGTAGAGGATTAGGTTATAAATGAGTAAGACAAGAAGAGGGGCACCAGGGTGGCTCAGTCAGTTAAGCATCGGCTTTTGGCTCAGGTCATGATCCCAGGGTCTGGGATCAAGCCCAACATTGGGCTCCCTGCTCAGCAGAGAGCTTGCTTCTCGCTATCCCTCTGCCTGCAGCTCTGCCTACTTGTGGTCTCTCTCTCTGTCAAGTAAATACATTAAATTTTAAAAAAATAGATAAGAAGATGTAACAACATAAAGATATTGATCCTCTCTAAATTAATACATGATTTACTGCAAACCACCAATACCCCCCCGCCAAAAAAAAACCAACAGGATTTTTGGAGTGGTGAAAACTAAAGTAAGTAATTCTAAAGTTCATCAGGAAAAAAGAAAATATTGAACAAAATTTGGAAGGGGGCAGGGTAGCCCGATCAATACCAAAACACTTTACAGAGCTCAAATAATTAAAAAACTCAAACAGATAATAAGGTCAATAAAACATATTAAAAAGACCATAAATACACCCAAATACATGCAGAAATTTGTTATGTAATAAAGACAGCATTTTAATCAGAGAGGAAAAAAGGGATTACTATACAAGTTTGCTGGGACAACTGGATAGACATCTGGGGAAAGAAAGTTTTAACCATATCAAACACTGTGCACCAAAAAAATAAAAATTTAAAAACTGAGAAGAGACTATTAGAAAATTTTCTTATAATACTGTAGTGGAGAAGACCTTTCTAAGTATGGCACAAAACCCAGAAACCATAAATCAAAATATATAAATGGACTACATAAAAATTAAAAACCCTGCAAAACAAAAATCTCCATGAGCAAAGACAAACTTTGTTCCAACGAAGTGGAAAAATAAACTTGCAACTCAGATGACACACACAGTGCTTACTTTTTTCAAATAGATAAATAATGTAAACAGATAATGCACAAAAAAGGGTACATGCATAGGCTGCCTGGCTGGCTCAATCAGTAAGCATGTGACTCTTGATCTCAGCGTTGTGAGTTCAAGCCCCACATTGGGTGCACAGGTTACTTTAAAAAAAAAAGGGGAGGTACACACATAGCCCTTTAAAATATATTGTGGTCAAACCGCTCATAATATGAGAAATGCATACTAAAATCGCACAGTAATGGAATATTGCATCTTTCAGATTAGCAATAACAAAAAGTTGGGTAACATCACATCATCGGGCTGTGAGCAAAAATTTCTCTCGGACCCTGCAGGAGGGAGTAAAAACTGGTATAAGCTCTACCAAGAGCAATCCGTCAACAGCTGTCAAAATTACAAATGCAGGGGTGCCTGGGTGGCTCAGTCGTTAAGTGTCTGCCTTGTTCTCAGGTCATGATCCCAGGGTCCTGGGATCGAGCCCCCATCAGGCTCCCTGCTCAGCAGAAAGCCTGCTTCTCCCTCTCCTGCTCCCCTGCTTGTGTTCCCTTTCCCATTGTGTCTCTGTCAAATGAATAAATAATATCTTTAAGAAAAAAAATTACAAATGCATACGCCCTCTGAGCCAACAATCTGACTTCCTCTAAGCATTTATTCTATAATTAATGATGTATGTAAAAGTCATTGCAGCAAAGTTTGTTATAGTAAAAGTTCAGAAACAATCTAAAGGAATGACTTAAATTCCTTCAACAGGAGTTAAAATGCTGGTACATTCATCCACATAGTAAAATATAATGCAGCTTCAGAGAGTCAGGCAGGTTGTGCACACGAACATGGAACAAACCAAGATGTAAGAAAAAAGCAAGAGGCAGAAGTGCACAGTGATTTAAAAAACACCTGTGTTGGGGCGCCTGGGTGGCTCAGTAGGTTAAGGCCTCTGCCTTCCACTCAGGTCATGATCCCAGGGTCCCAGGATCGAGTCCCATGCCAGGCTCTCTGCTCAGCGGGGAGCCTGCTTTCCTTCCTCTCTCTCTCTGCCTGCCTCTCTGCCTACTTGCGATCTGTCAAATAAATAAATAAATCTTAAAAAAAAAAAAAACCTGTTTTCTTAAAGCACGTCACCTACATGTGTGCTCATATAGACACAGAGAAAGTCTCTCTCTATAAGGATATACAGGTTTCGGGCGACAGTGGCTACCCCTGAAGAGGATTAGGTAGCTGGGGACTTAGGAGCAAGAGGAAACTTACTTTTCATAACAACCTTATGCACCTTTTGAATTTTGTATCATGTCATTCAAAAAATAGATACAGTAATTTTAAAAGGAAATAAAACCGCTGACTGTCTTCTCCAGGTTAACACACTGGATACTGCTTCTCTTTGCTGGAGTGGCAGGAAATCTCCACAGTGTACCTAATCCCAGGAGAACAAAAGAATATGGATGAAGGACCAGAGTACAAAGGATCTCACCCCTGCTCAGCTGCACCTAACTTTCTTCCTCTCCTTCCTCATTGCACAAATGTCTCCCCTTTCGCTCACCTGTTGTCTGCGTTCGTCCAGTTCTCTCTGTATATTTTCTACCACAGCCACAGCCTCTTCTCCACTTTCCGGGTGATGTTCTCTCACCCAGGTCTGAAACTCTTCAGGGAGGATGGTCAGGAACTGCTCCAGCACCAGCAGCTCCAGGATCTGCTCCTTGGTGTGCAGCTCGGGCCTCAGCCACTCGCAGCACAGCACCCGCAGCTGGCTCAGGGCCTCCCGGGGACCCGAGGCCTCATGATACTGGAAGTGCCTGAAGCGCTGATAAAAAGTCTCAAACACTGGAGGATTGTACTCCTGCATCCACGTGCAATCTTCTTCTTCTACCTTCACTATTAGGAGGTCTTCCTGCTCCTGTGAAGTCTCAGCTGGAGGGTCTAAGTCTATAACTTCCCCAGACTCTGTCATTATCATTCCAACTCAGAGGGATGTCTCTCCAGGTTAGCTGTGTTACACAGATCAAATCTGTTTTCTGCTCTTTAAGATCTTCTTAAGGGCACTTCCATTAGTGTGCAACCTACCGATATATTGGAAATCATTATTAGCAGAGAGATGACAAAGAGGTCATCGGTACTAAAGATGACAACTCAGCAGTGCAATTTACTTTAAAATACAGACTACGAGACAGCCGTCACTCCGCCCATAAAATTACTACCAATAGAGAATATTTCCAACATTAAACAATGTAAAGAAGAGCGAAGAGCAATAAAAATCTGACATCAGGCCTAACCGAATACAATTTTAATGGTGAGGAACATTACATTTCATATAAATAATAGGACAAGACTTACTAACTAGTCCAGACGCAGTCTCTGCTTGTCTCTACCACAAGCCAAAGTTAAGTCAAAACAGGGTCAAAAACATTACAGCGGTCAAAAGGGGTCTTGTCCTTCATGCCACAAGAGCATGACAGACCAAGAGGAGACTTCATTGGTCCGGAAGAGAAGCACAGTTATAAGTACAGGCTTGGACCTGGATTCTTCGGAATCGCCCCTGACCCCATAGTCACGGAAACCGGGCCGGTCAAGGTTAGAGACAGGACCCCCTTCTGAACACAAAGCCCATCCCCTTTCCTCCAGGCGCCAGTCCCGGGGAGCTCTCCTGGAGAACAAGCTCCCGCAGCCACGCTTGTAAAACGGGTTTTTTTTCCCACAAACGGAAAGAAAACCGAAGCCGACACTTCACAACACTTCCTCGCCGGAAGTAAGCAAGTCCGAGCTTTCCGTGTCCAACGGGGTCGAGCCATCAATCCCACCGCCGAAAGCACTTCCGAGTCCTCTCTAGGAATCCCGGAGGTCCTCGCCTCGCAGCGGGCGGGAATGGCCCGCCCCAGACCCCGCCCCGGAGGGGGTGTGGGCCAATCGGCGGGGAGCCTGAGGTGCTCCGGGACGCGGCCGTTCCCCGCCCACCGAGCCGCAGGTTCAGTGCCTCTAGAGCTGGGAGGAAACGGAGCCCTCTTCTGTCCACCCGAGCCCAAAGACATTTAAACAGCCCGGGCTCCCCCCATTTCCTTGGAGTCGGGGCAAGGGACCGGACCTTAGCTGTCCGGAGTGGTTGCTAAGGCAACAGTTTAGCTAATGTCTGATTGGCCGTAGAACTTGTGCTCCCCCACCTCCAGCGCTCTGCGCCCCACTTCGAATTAGGTTCGCCCCTTCCTGAGTGTCCGCAACCCTAATTTCTCTTTAATTTTAAATCCTTTTTTTTTTTCCACCTGAATCCTCGCCCCTCCCAGCACCCCGTCTCCAGACACACCCACCTCTTCACCGCCGCAGTGCTCAAGGGGCCGAAATCTCTGACATCAGACGCGTAGTCCAAAGCCTACAACTCCCAGCAAGCCCTGCGCGGGCCACGCCCTCTAGCCAATAGGTCCGCGGGTCTCTTTGCAGCCTCGGTCTCGAGAGCCTATCAGAACGTAGGAGGGCAAAGAGGCGTTTCCTCGAGCGCCTCCGCCCGGAAGGCGGAGGGTGGGTTAGTGGGTTGCTCCCCAAACTTAAGGGGAACCGAGTCGGGAGCAATACGTTTCTGCGGAGTAGAGGACTCATCTGTGCAGGGCTTCTTAGCCAAAGGGATGCACTCTTAACAACCTGTCGTTTGTGTATGTGTTAACAAACGCCTAAATTGACACTGCGATATGTCTGGTGGGTTATAGGATTTGTGTGGTTTCACTTTTTTACATTTATTTTGCGTACGTTCACTTTTAAACACTGAGCCTTTGATCCATTCAAAATTATCTTGGTGTATGGTGTATAGATCGAACTCTCTCTTTTTCCAAATCGCTACCCAGTTGTCTCATTTATAAGAAAGTGTCTTCACCTCCCACAGATTTGTGATGCTGCCTTTATCGTACACTAAATCCTCGTGCTTTGTGGTCTGTTTCTAGATTTTCTACTCTGGTGCAATGGTCTATCCCTGTGATGATATGATATTTTAATTTATTGAGGATTAATACTTGGTTTTAATCTCTCTTTTTAATATTGTATTTATTTGGCACAGGGAGAGAGAGCACAAGACGGGGAGTGGCAGGCAGGGGGAGAAGCAGGCTCCCCGCTGAGCAAGGAGCCCTAACCCAGGACTCTGGGATCTTAACCTGAGTGGAAGGCAGACGTTTAACCGACTGAGCCACTCAGGCGCTCTTGGTTTTAATATTTCTGACGGCAAATGTCCCCAGTTCGGTTTCTTCTTCAAAGTATTTTTGCTTCTTTAGTTCTTTTCCAAATTTAACTTTAGATTCGGTTTTTCTGGTTCCAGAGAGAAGTCTCTATTGGGATCAGTTTTAATTTATATTCACTTAGGGAGAATTGACATTCTTACGAAGTTGATTTTCCTATCCAAGAACATGGTATGTTTTTCCGTTTCTGGGGGAAAAAAGCCTAATTTTGGATCCGTCGGGAGTGTTTTAGTTTTCTTCATATATTTTGCACATACCTTGTTACATTCATTCCTAAGTGTTTCATCTTTTTTGTTAATATTGTGAATTGGGTTGCTCTTGTTTTTTTAAAGTGTGTCTGTTAGTTTTTGTTGCATAACAAACCACACCAAATTTAGTGACCTAAAAAAGCAACAACTTATTTTGCTTAGGACTCTGTGGGCTGGCCATTTGGTCCACGCTTAGTTGGGTGACTTTTCTGCTGGGTTCCTTTGGTCTGTGGTTGGCTGAGGGTGAGATAAGCACTTCTCCTTCTGGGGACTGGCTGGTTGTCAGCCGGAGTGCTAGAAGGCATGCGGGCCACATGTTTTCCAAAACCTGGCAGCCTAACTTAGACTTGTTCACTTGGCGGCGGCAGGTTACAAAAGCAAGAGGCCAAAAGTTGCAAAGGTTCTTGATCCCAAGGCTTGAAACTCAGACAGTGTCACTTCTACAACATTTTGTTGGTCAGATCAAGCCACAAGACCAGCCCAGATTCAAATGGTGGGAAAATAGACTCCACTTCTAGAAAGGAACTGCAAAGCGTATTCCTATACTTTTTGTTTTACTTTTCTGGCCATTTTTGCAATATACCACGATAAGATACTACCAAGAGGAGAGAAAAAGTTGATGATCCAGTTGGTACTGGAAATGGACTTTTCACATAATCGTCACAGCCTGCATAGCAGAGTAAAAAGTCTGGAAATCAATGCTATAGGCACTTTGAATTTTGTCTTTATATTAAACCAGACCTTCAGAGAGCTGAATCTTAAACGACACTCTTTTTCTTCCTTCACAGAATTAGCTCTTCTGAATTGTGCTTTGGTACTTGCCATTAGCTAACACTGAAAGGGCATTAAAACCCGTTAATTTTATTTACTTATTACAGAGATCTTAAGATACTGTCCACTATGTCATACAGTTTCCTTTTCCTGGGCAGTCATGGGAAGTTTATCTTCCCACTTTTTATCAAGAATAGCTGGATTTCTCCTAAGCTACTATTAATAGTTTGCTTTTACCCAAGACACACTGCATATCACATAACTGATCTTGTTTTCCTTTTGCATTGGGTGCTGAGGCTTTTCAGAGCCAAATTGTGAGCTATCTTTCACCAGTCCATAGGAGCTTACAGTGGGCCACTTGTAATCTTATTTTATCCCTGGCCCCATTTATCCTTGCCCTATTTTTAAATTATTTTCCCAATTATTTTTTAGAGGTGAAAAAATATGTTGTGATTAGAACCCATAATCACACAACCCAGAGGCAAGAGCTGGTAGAACCTGACTGGTAATCAGCTGGTGAGCAGCACCTTGATGGGAGGGGATGAAAAATGCTTGTATTGCCCTCATAGTACTTGTTATTATCTTCCAGATTCCATAATTAGTTATATAAATGGATATTTTCTGAAGCTAGGTTTGCCTGTACTTAGGAATTTGCATTCTGTCCTTAAGTCCTTTACCCATCCATGGCCACCTGGCCCTAGTGGAAGCCTTGTCCTGAAATACTGGGAAAAGAACTTTTGACTTCCTGCCAGATTGTGATAACATTCCCACAGAGATGAGTTAGTAGACTTATACAAAGTTTCTGCCTTCCAGGGACTTTCAGACCATTTGGAGATATCAGATATAAACTAGTTATGTCATTAAATTATTATAAATTGCTCCAAATTTCTAGAATGGCAAACCTAAGCCTTGAAAATAATGAAGTTGTTTCTCTAGAAGTGGATTTATCATAAAGATAAATCCTGAAATAACCTGCCTTTGCCTTTTTCATGCCCTGTTAATGTCTAACCAAAACAGATCCCAGACTAGCCACTTAGCTGCTAGAGCAGAAAGTAGGGGTTGACTCCCTGTGCTTTTGCACATCTTTTGGACAAATCATTAGTTTGTAATTTAAACTTTAGTCCATAAAGATGTCATATGGAATTCTGACCTTGCCTGGGACTTTGCATTCATAAATCAGGGTATTAATTGTACTCATTTAAATAGATGAATTTTTAAAATGAATTTACCTACAACATATAACTTGGATAATTCTTTACTTGTTAAATAATGCAGATGATTTAATGTAAATGTTAAACCAATATACAGTGTTTTTCATTTCAATTGTATGATTTGTTTCCTGAACGTTGTTGAAGTATAAATGGATTTGAAACATGTAAAGTATGATTATTGTATCTTTATTTTATATTCTGTTTCTTTCTTTTTATTTTAAAGATTTTATCCATTCATTTGACAGACAGAAATCACAAGCAGGAAGAGAGGCAGGCAGAGAGGAGGAAGCAGGCTCCCAAAGAAGCCCGGTGCGGGGCTTGATCCCAGGACCCTGGGACCATGACCCAAGCCAAAGGCAGAGGCCTCAACCCACTGAGCCACCCAGGCGCCCCTATATATTCTGCTTCTTGAAGCAAGGAAAAAACCTCCTAAAATATTTTTCTATTAAATAGCTAGATTATTTTCTGCTTCTAACTTTCTGACTATATAGGATCCAAAGGTTAAGCTATTTCCATGGTACTTAAATAGGTCTTTGGTACAGTGACATAATAGAGTCCAGGGGTCAAAATGATATCATCATAAAATTTTTTTAAGATTCTATTTATTTATTTGATAGAGAGAGTGATCACAAGTAGGCAGAGAGACAGGCAGAGGCGGCGGCGGGGGGACCAGGCTCCCGGCTGAGCAGACAGCTTGATGTGGGGCTCAATCCCAGGATCCTGAAATCAGGACCTGAGCTGAAGGCAGAGGCTTAACCCACTGAGCCACCCAGGTGCCCCAATATCATCATAAAATATTTTTAAATGAAGTTTTAAAATGATCAAAATTCCAAAATTCCTGTTACAAACTCAATTAAAGTTTAGTTTCAAATGCTTGGAGGCAAGATATCTATGGTGGAACTCCATTCCTTCCACATTTTCCCCTGAAACACAACTCTGTTTCACATTGTCACACAAAATATTTATGTGTCCTGGTAATCTACACAAAATATTTAAATTTTGTACTGGTCAGAAAGGTTCATCTGATCTCTTATTTGCAATTTGTATATATACAAATCACTTGGGGATCTTTTTAAAATACAGATTCTGGGGCGCCTGGGTGGCTCAGTCAGTTAAGCTTCTGCCTTAGGCTCAGGTCATGATCCCAGTGTCCTGGGATTAAGCCCCACATTGGGCTCCCTGCTCAGTGGAGACCCTTCTTCACCCTCTCCTCCCTGCTCTCACTGTCTCTCTCTCTTTCAAATAAATAAACAAAATCTTTAAAGAATAGAAAAAAAAATACAGAATCAGATTCAGTAGGTCTGGAGCAAGGCTTAAATTGTGCAATTCTAACAGGCTTCCAGGAAGTTCCAGTGCTGTCTGTGGCCCACGGTTTGAGAAACAAAACATCATACAGCCCTGTCATCTGTGGGTATGTGTACACCTTGGCTTGGTGCCACATCAGAAAATATTAAAAAAACAAAACTTTCCTTGGATGAGATGAAAATTAAGTCACCATCCTACCCAATTCTTATATAAACGCTTCATGTAAATTTTTCATGATTAAGGAAGAAGGTGAAGTTTCATTAGAAATGAACATTAAGGGGTGCCTGGGTGGCTGACAACTGACTCTTGATTTCTGCTGAGGTCAACACAGGGGCACCTGGGCGGCTCAGTCCATTAAGTGTCTGACTTTGGCTCAGGTCATGATCCCTCCTGGGATCCAGCCTCATGGGGGGTGGCTCTCTGCTCATTGAGGAGCCTGCTTCTCCCTCTCCCGCTCCCGCTCCCCCTGCTTGTGTTCCCTCTCTGTCAAACAAATAAATAAAACCTTAGAAAAATGTATGTCTTCAGTCCATATTGACATTTTAAGCTTTAATCTCCTAGGTGAAGTCTTTCAGGGTACCCTCCCTCCCCATCAGCCCTGGCTGTCTATACATGCCAAAGTATCGCATTTACCACCCTGTCCTGTAACGATCTAAGTGTGACTCTCTTAGGAGACTGAGGATAGGAACTATGTTTACTCAGCCTTGTAATTTTAGTGTCAGGCAGGATGCCTCGGCGTGTAGCAGGTACTCTACAAACCTTTCCTGTACCAACAAGTACCACGTGAACGGACGCTTGCTTACCATTCACTGTACCGGTGGATTTTTATCTTCTCCTACGACAAAACTTTATTCATGGACAATGTGTTTAAAAGTGACATTCAAGCTGTAAAATAAGAGTATCATTTAGTTCTACTGAGCTCAGCGACTGCAAACTCCTCCAGGAGGGTACACACACAAGGTACCTGTGGAAGGGGCAGGAAGGCACACCACAGAGATGGACCTCACTCCTCCGGGGCGCCTAGAGAGGCCCAGGAAATGCCCGCCGGAAGTTGGTGACCAGCACTTCCGGGCTGGTTTTTCAGTACTTTTTGTCTCGGGGCGAGGCGCGTTGTGGGTGGAATACTTGCGGGTGGGAGGAGTATCAGAGGGGGCCGGGCAGAGTAGGCCCCTGCTGGGGACGGGATAGTCGGGAGCTGCTGTTCAGGGGAAGGCCGATGAGTTCCGGGGCTTTTTGCAGGGTTTGCTGTCTTTGTCACCTGAAGGCAGAACTCCGGAAAAGTCAGCACGCGTCAGAGGACGATGAGCTCGAGCTTGACCGCGAGTCAAGTCACTGACGCAGAGACAGGAGCCTGGATGGCAGCTGCGAGGTCGAGGGTCGGCGCGCCGTCTCTGCGTGATGGATTTTTGATAGTGAAAGTGGAGGAAGACTCTCCCGAAGGTCTGGAGCCGGACCGGTCCGGGGACTGTCAGGATCTGGAAAAGTCGCGACAGCGTTTTAGGCGGTTCCGTTACCAGGAGGTGGCTGGACCCGAAGAGGCGCTAAACCAGCTTCGGGAACTTTGTCGCCGGTGGCTGAGGCCCGAGATGCACTCAAAGGAGCAGATCTTGGAGCTGCTGGTGCTGGAGCAGTTCCTGAGCATCCTGCCCCAGGAGCTCCAGGCCTGGGTGCGGAGGCACTGCCCGCAGAGCGGGGAGAAGGCTGCGGCCGCCGTGCGCGCTTTTCGAGCGGCGTTGGATGGGGCTTCACCCCAGGTGAGGAGTGAAAGTGTTCTGGTGGCCGGGATGCTGAGTTTCAGACCTTCTTTCTAACTATGCTTTGTCCTAACTTCACGGTGTGCATGAAACTTTCTCTTCATAAGGAAACAGTGACAAGTAAATCTATCCAGGAAATGATCCTTGAGTTATAGACTTCGGAGCACAAAACCAACTTGCGAGCATTGTTCACCCGTTGTAAGACACCCTCTTGTCTAACTAGATTATTTGGGTTAAGAAAGATGTCACATGGAACGTGGCTTCGTGTCGTTAACTACTTAGGCTAGAACAGCAGTTCTCTACCACTTTGATTTACTTTTTAGAAGTTTAGCGACCCCCCTCCTCCTACAGTTGATAATGGTCCTCCGCAGAGGGGAGATGGGCTATAATGGAGTTAAGTGATTGTGCCTATGTGATGAAGCCTCCATAAAAATCCGAACAGTCTGAGATTCAGAGAGCTTCCTATGGGTGAACATGTCGATATACCCAGAGGGTGACAAACCCCAACTCTTTGGGGACAGAAGCTCCTCCTCTCTGGACCCTCCCAGACCTCACTATGTATCTCTTCATTTGGCTGTTCATCTGTATCCTTTATCATATCTTTTTGTAATAAACTGGTAAACCTAAGTGTTTCCCTAAGTACTGTGAGTTCTTCAAGCAAAGAATCAAATTGGTAGGGGGAGATCTTGGGAATCCCTGATTTGTGGTCAAGTCAGAAATAGTGGGTAATCTGGAGACCTACTGCTTCCAAAGTTGAGAAGATAGGATAGTCTGTGGGACCCCGCCCCTAACCTGTGGGATCTGAGTCTATATCCAGGTAGATAATACCAGGATTGAGTTAAACTTTAGGATACCCAGCTGGTATTACAGAATTCCCTGATATATGAAAACCCCTACATCTGGTGTGCGAAGTGGAGGGGGGTTGGGGTGAAAGTATTCAGAGTACTGAGAGTAGAAGAGACACACAGAAGTATGATTTTCATTTACAAGGAAACAGAGGCAAGGGTCAGGAAAAAACAAGTTTTATTATACTCAGATCTTAGAAACAGGAGGCACAGCATGACACTCAGAGCTTCCTGGGAAGGACACCACGGGTGGTAAGGAGGCAGAACACTGGAGCAAGGGGAAGGTTTAGGCCAGAGCCTGTATTGAGGTTTCCCAGGGAAAGACAGGGCAGGGCAGGGGAACAGTTTAGAATTGGTTGGTTTGAATAATTTTAACAGACTCTAGCCTATAGGGCTGGTCCCTAGTTGGCCTGATACTTGCTCCTAGGATGAAGAAGGTAGAGGAGTATTACCTCCTGGAGTATACAAGCCAGGTAGAGGAGGTATGGCTTGAGATTAAGTAGTATTGGCTGAGCCTTTTTTTTTTTAAGATTTTTTTTTAATTATCATTTGACAGAGAGATCACAAGTAGGCAGAGAAGCAGGCTTCCTGCTGAGCAGAGAGCCCGATACAGGGCTACATCTCAGGACCCTGAGATCATGACCTGAGCTAAAGGCAGAGGCTTAACCCACTGAGCCACCCAGGCACCCATGGCTGAGCCTTTTGCTCTAAGAATTGACTAGCCCTGGGAAGGGCAGTCTCCCTAGCCAGGAAAAAAAAAAATTTTTTTTAAGCTATCAAAACAACACACAGAAAATTTAAAAATATATTTGTTTTTCCTGTTGTTTAGTGAGAGATACTTGGAGTCAATCTGTGACCCATCACTGAAACCTGGACTGACATCTCCCCACACCAGTGTTGGAACCTTCCCTTTCTATGAACTGCAGTTTTACCCTCTGTGAATGGTCAACTTAGATTTAAATAAGCTATCACAAAAGATCATCTTGCTGGTTAATTATCTTATAGGGCAACGGTCAAGGGAAGGGAAAGTAAATGTTATTGAACACCTGCTGTCAGAGAGCTACCCTCATCTTCTTAAATTGTTAGTATGCATTTCACACATGAGGTGACCAAGTCTCGGAGCCGGCACTGGAATTTGGGACTTCCTGGTTACTTGTATATTTTTAATCTATATCAGATTTCCATTTTAATTAATCACAGTGATATAACTCAAATGAAGATTTTGCTCTTTCCCCACATTATTGTAAACAGTCCACAGAAAAGCTTTTCAGGATTGCAAGAGAATTTCAGCCTCTTTGTTACTTTGAAACTCTAGTCCATCCAAGACTCACTGGAAAAGACTCAACAGTCATGGTTGTTACTTGATTCCCAGGGCTTCCTGCTCAGTGTTTGCAGACTCCTCTGGAGTCTGGCCTCATCTGGAGATGAGTGGTCACTTACACTGTCCTGGGACAGCAGGCGCTGAGTGGAGGTCTCGTGTTGTTTCAGGAGTTGGTGATGGTTGACAATGTGGCTGTGTCTCTAACTTGGGAGGAGTGGGACCATCTGGACCCAGCTCAGAGGAACTTCTGCCAGGAGAACGCCCTGAAGGACTGTAGAAACACACTCTCACTGGTCTCTCCGAGTAAGTGCTGACTTTGTTTCAAGCTGTGGGTGATGTGTAGAGGGCCAGTCACACAGACAGGTTGAGAGCTGTTAACGTCTCTTTTGTGACCCAACAGGACCTTGCCGATCTATATTGTTAGGTGATAGATTCAGCTTTTTATTTTCGTTCGTTTTAAATAAAATACATACAGAAAAATACAAAAAATATAATGGGCATCTGTGTATCTACCACCCAGGTTTAACAAATTTAGTATTTCATAATATATATAACATATATGTTAATATATCCCTGTATGATTCTTTTGCACCTTGCCTTTTTTTTTTTTTGGCCAGCATTACATTTTTGGGATTTATCCATGTCAACACATGTAGCTCTCATTCATTCATTTTAACACCGGTCTCTTTCATTGTATGAATAGTCCAAATTCATTTATCCCACTGCCCTATCAATGGACATCAAAACTTCTAGTTTTTCACCATTACAAATATCATTACATCAAACATTCTTGAATCATTCCGTGTTCATTTATAGGAACGCCTGAAGAGAATACTTAGGCATGTTTGCCCATTTTGCTGTTCAGAAGGACTGTAACCCGTTTGGGCTCCTACCAGCAATATGTGAGAATTCTCTCTGCATCCTTGTCAACATTTGGGGTTCAGCCGATGGCATGATGTCGTAACACAGTAGCTCACTATTCCTTTTGAAATATTACATCACACATCTGCTCCGAACCTGCAGTGGCTCTCTATTTCACACAGAGTAAAAGCCTAATGTGACAAGGCCCTGTCACCCTGCCCACTCCTCTCCTATTGTGCCCCTCACTCACTGTGCTTCAGCCCCGCTCACCTTCTGCTCCTGGAACATGGTGGGTGTACTGCATCCTGTTGCTTCTCTGTTTGATACCTCTCCTTAGAATAATCTTCCTCCAGATCTCCACTAAGCAAACTCCCTGACTTGTTTCAAGTCTTTGCTCAGATCTCAGTCTTCAGTGAGCCCTGACCTGACCATCATGTTTTGATACTGAAATTTGCCTTCCATTGTCTCCTTCTCCCATGCTGCTGACCAATCCCTTATCTTCCTCAACTTGGTCCATAGCATTTATCACCCTCTGATTTCTTATAGAATTTATTTGATGCTTATTTTGTTGTCTGACCACCCCTTCTAGACTGTAAACTCCACAAGGTTGGGGGGGATTTTGTCTGCTTGGTTCTAATATATCCGAAGCACTTGGAATAGTGGTTGGCACACAGTAGGTACTCAATAAATAGGTGGATTAAAGAATGAAGGGTATCTTAGTATTTTAACTTGCATTTTCCTGATTCCTACTGGGTTAAATATCTTTCCAGATTTTTGTTTTGGACTTTCTGTGAATTGCCTATTTGTATCCTATCTCCCTTCCTTTCCTGTGTTATTATTTTTTAATTGTTTTGTGGCAGTTCTTTGTATTTTTTAGATTAACTCTTTGTTATTTTACTGGTTATATAAGTGGCTTTTCACAATGACATCTTTAGTTACATAGAGTTTAAAAATTTTAATATGTGGTTGACTTGTACATTCAGGGGTTCGGGGCACCAACCCCTTCCCCCCACAGTCAGAAATCCACATATAACTTTTAACTCCCCCAAAACTTAATTACTCGGGACGCCTGGGTGGCTCAGTTGGTTGGGCGGCTGCCTTCGGCTCAGGTCATGATCCCAGTGTCCTGGGATCGAGTCCCACATCGGGCTCCTTGCTTGGCGGGGAGCCTGCTTCTCCCTCTGCCTCTGCCTGCCACTCTGTCTGCCTGTGCTCACTCCCGCGCTCTCTCTCTCTGACAAAAATAAATAAATAAAATCTTAAAAAAAAAACAAACTTAATTGCTCATAACCTACCATTGACTGGAAGCCTTATGGATAACATAAACTGTCCATTAAGACATATTTTATATGTTGTGTGTAATACATACTATATCCTTAGTTTAAAGTGGGCTAGAGAAAAGAAAGTGTTCTTAAGAAAATCATAAGGAAGAGAAAAGACCCTTACTACTGTATTGTCTTTTTTTTTTTTTCAACAGCACTGTATTGTTTTGTTTTGTTTCGTTTTCCTTCAGGATTGTATCATCTTTACCAAAAAATCCACACATGAGTGGGCCTACACAGTTCAAACCCTTGTTTGAGGGTCAATTATGGTCGGATTTTTTATCTTTTATTATGTGGTTTGTATTTTTCCAATCTTAGGAAAATACCAGGGGTGCCTGGGTGGCTCGGTTATTAAGCGTCTGCCTTCGGCTCAGGTCATGATCCCAGGGTCCTGGGATCAAGTCGCACATCGGTCTCCCTGCTCACTGGAGAGCCCGCTTTCCCTCTCCCTCTGCCTGCTGTTCCGCCTACTTGTGCTCTATCCCTCTGTCAGATAATTAAATAAATTTTTTTTTAAGGGGCGCCTGGGTGCCTCAGTGGGTTAAAGCCTCTGGCTTCGGCTCAGGTCATGATCTCAGAGTCCTGGGATCGAGCCCCGCATCGGGCTCTCTGCTCAGTGGGGAGCCTGCTTCCTCCTCTCTCTCTCCGCCTACTTGTGATCTCTGTCAAATAAATAAGTAAAATCTTTTTTAAAAATCTTTTTTTGAAGATTTTATTTATTTGACCGAGAGAAACACAATGAGAGGGAAGCCGGGGGAATTGAAGAGGGAGAAGCAGGCTTCCCGCCGAGCAGGGAGCCTGATGTGGACCTCGATCCCAGGGCCCTGGAATCATGACCTAAGCTGAAGGCAAATGCTTAACAACTGACCCACCCAGGCGCCCCCAAACATAAGAATTCTGACTGAAAACTCCATTTGGGGGTAGGATTATGACCTGGTGGTCTTCAATATAGGGTCAGTCGTCCGGTGCTGTGCGTTTTTCTGTTTTTTATTTTTGAGTAAAGTTGGCACACAAATGTTACACTAGTTTCAGGTGTAGAGCATAGTGATCTGACAAGTTTATACATTATGCTCTGTTCACAAATGTAGCTACCATCTGTCCCATTACATTACATCCTATTATAATATCATCGACTGTCTCTCTCGTGCTGTGCCTTTTATTCTGGTGACTTACTCCATAACTGGAAGCCTGTATCTCCCACTCCCCTTCACCCATTTTGCCAAGTCCTCCCTCCCTGTCCCTTCTGGCAACCATCAGTTTGTTCTCTATATTTACAGGTCTGATTCTACTTTTTGTTTGTTTATTGTTTATTTTTCTTCCTTAGATTTTACCTATGAGTGGAATCATGGTATTTGTCTTTCTCAGTCTGACTTATTTCATTTGTTTATTGTTTGTTTTTAATTTATTAAGTTGTTTGGGTTTTCTTAAAAGTAAACTCTTTGCCCAGCATGGATCTTGAACTCACAACCCTGAGATCAAAACCCTGAGTCAAAAATCAACAGTCGAATGCTTAACCGACTGAGCCACCCAGGTGTCCCCAAAGCTTTTTTCTTTTCTTTTTTTTAAAATGATTTTATTTTTAAGTAATTTGTACACCTAGCCTGGGGCTCAAAACCACAACCCTGATATCAAGATCAGATGCTCCACCAAATAAGCCAGCTAGGTACCCTCTGCAAAAGCTTTTTTTTATTTTGATATAATCCCAATAGCTTATTTTTGCCCTTGTTTCCCTTGCCTCAGGAGACATGTGTAGAAAACAGCCAATTCAGAGAAATTACTGCCTATACTCTCTTCTAGGATCTTTATGGTGTCAGGTCTCACATTTAGGTCTTTAATTCATTTTGTATTTATTTTTGTTTACAGTGTTAGAAAGTGGTCCAGCTTCACTCATTTACGTGTAGCTGTCTGGTTTTCCCAGTATGGTTTATTAAAGACACAGTCTTTTCCCCATTGTATATTCATGCTTTGTTTGTCATCAAGTAATTGACCACACAAGTGTGGGTTTATTTCTGGGTGCTCTATTCTGTCTGCTTTTGTGCCAGTACCACGCTATTTTGATTACTACAGATGTGTAATATATCTCAAAATCTGATGTTGTGATGTGTTCTTTCTCAGCATTGCTTTGGCTGTTAGGTGCTGTTTTATTTGGGAATTCCCAAATAAAAGGAAGGCCTGGGCTGGCAAGTTTTACCGCAGAGGGATTTATTCAACAAATATTTTGAATGTCTGTAGTAAGCCAGGTGCTGTTCTAGGTGTTGGGACGTAATAGGGATAAAACCTGTGAAATCCCTTCCCTTTCTGCCTGGAGGATGTCAGCTTTTGGAGCAGTGAACAGTGTACTAAGGTTCTCCCAATCGTGTGTCCTTTTTCACTTTGATTCTCTGGATAGGCAAGTGGTCCCCGCCCTCTGTTCTCAGTTGTGCCCGACGTCCCCAACTCAGAATGTATCTGGTCCAGTCTCCCTGGAGTGTAGACTTCACATATTCTGGATTGGGTGGCTAGACTGCTCCCCTGCAATCTTTGAGTCGGTCCGAGATTTGTCTCCCACGCAGACCTGCCTCCAGACACTGGAGACACGTGGTGTGTCTGTTACGGTAACTCATCACATGAGCAGAATTTCTCTTGTTAAACCATCCTTCATTCATGGGTCACAGGCTGTCCTGCCCTTCTTTTTTTTTTTTTTTTTTAAGATTTTATTTATTTATTTGACAGAGAGAGAGAGAGATCACAAGTAGGCAGAGAGGCAGGCAGAGGGGGAGGGGGAAGCAGGCTCCCTGCGGAGCAGAGAGCCCAATGCAGGGCTCGATCCCAGGACCCTGGGATCATGACCTGAGCCGAAGGCAGAGGCTTTAACCCACTGAGCCACCCAGGCGCCCCAACAGAGCCACCCAGGTGCCCCTGTCCTGCCCTTCTTGACAACCTTTGCAGATGTGCCTCTGTCGTGACATTGTGACTCCTTTAACCCACTGAGCCACTCAGGTACCCCTTATTGTGAATCCTTTAATAGTGAAATGGGCAGGGGGGAAAGAGAGGGGTTTGTGGGTGTAGGCACAGGTATAAAAGGAAAGGAACGGGGTTCATACTGGTAAATATGAGCACATCTGGCAGATGGATTAAAATAACTTAAAATAATTTAACTTGGGGAGTGGTTCATGGAGAATATTAAGAAGGTTTTGAGGGGGGTATTTTACTGCAGGCGCTTACATGTGTCGCTCCTGTGCAGGGATGACATGTCAGCCATTTTTTTTTTCCATTTTCACGTTTCAGGTTTGGAAACCAGAACTGGGAACAAAGAATTTATTCCAAAGCAAGAAGTTTTAGAGGAAGTAGAGCCACAGGGGCAGCTACAAGAAGGGTTCCACAGGAAGGGTCGCCCATTTTCTAAGCGTGGTGATACCCACGAGAACAGGGTAGAAAATCTGAAACTTGAAAATCCTCCCGAAGAGGAAGGACTCACCAGCACCATAGACCTCAAGAATGGTTCCACAGAAGAGGGAGACTCCAAAAATAATGAATTTGGCAACAGTGCCCTGACTTCAAACTTTGTTCCTTGTCCACACATCCAGACGGCGGAGAGGCCCATTAATGGGCACGAACAGGGGGACAGTTGTAAAGAATGTCAAGATCTGGTAAAACGTCAGAGAGCGAAACCTCAGGGCTCTGTTGCCAGTGAGGAACACTCCTGCAGGGCACGTCTTTCTGAGACCCAGCGGCAGTTCCGTGAAGAAAAGCCTTACAGATGTGACCACTGTGAGAAGAGTTTCAAGCAGCGTTCTGACCTTTTTAAGCACCAGCGAATCCACACGGGGGAGAAACCCTACGAATGCCAAGAATGCGGGAAGAGCTTCAGCCAGAGTGCCGCCCTGATTAAACACCAGAGGACACACACGGGCGAGAAGCCCTACACCTGCCCCAAGTGTGGGGATAGCTTCAGACAGAGCTCCCACCTCAACCGGCACCAGAGAATCCACGTGGGAGAGAAACACTTCAAGTGTAACGAATGCGGGGAAACCTGCCGCACTTCCAACCGTTTCAGACACCAGAGGATACATAAAGGGGAGAGGCCCTATACGTGCGAAGAGTGTGAGAAGAGCTTCAAACGGTGCTCAGACCTCTCTAAACATCAGAGAGTCCACACTGGCGAGAAGCCGTATGGGTGTTCTGTGTGTGGGAAACGCTTCAGTCAGAGCGCGACCCTCATTACACACCAGAGGACCCACACTGGAGAAAAGCCTTATAAATGTCCTGAATGTGGGGAGAGCTTTAGACAGAGTCCACACCTTATCCGACACCAAAGGATCCACAGAAATAAAGTCCCACTATTCTGACTTGGTTGCTGCCTGGCTGTTTTGGTTGGTTGATTGGTTGGTTGGTTGGTTGGTTGGTTGGTTCCTTCCATTGTCCAGAAACTACATTCTTTGGCATTTGGAGTATTTCAGTCAATCATGGGTCATGTTTCCACAGGCATCACAGTTAAGACAGATCAGTGAATCTGACTTGAGTCTCAGTACCTACTCAGAACATCACAGTGAAGCGGAAGGGCCTTCCGACATATGATAGTTCTGTCCTTGTCTCTTCCCTCTTCTTACCACTTTCAGACCCAAACCTTGCCCGCTCCATTTACTTCCCTGAGAAATATTTTAGTCGCTTAGAACTGCCTTTCCAGGGGTGCCTGGGTGGCTCAGTGGGTTAAGCCTCTGCCTTCGGCTCAGGTCATGTTCTCAGGGTCCTGGGATCGAGCCCCACATCGGGCTCTCTGCTCAGCGGGGAGCCTGCTTCTCCCTCTCTCTGCCTGCCTCTCTGCCTACTTGTGATCTCTCTGTCAAATAAATAAATAAAATCTTTAAAAAAAAACCTGCCTTTCCATCTCAATGGTGGACAGGGATTTCAAATATGATAATCCAAAACACGTGTAAAGTTCGGTGCCTACAAGAGGCTTTCTATATTTTTTGCTTTTTTTTAAAGATTTTATTTATTTATTTGACAGACAGAGATCACAGGAAGGCAGAGAGTCAGGCAGAGAGAGAGAGAGGAGGAGGAGGAGGAAGCAGGCTCCCCGAGGAGCAGAGAGCCTGATGGGCTTGATCCCAGGACCCTGGGATCATGACCTGAGCCAAAGGCAGATGCTTTAACCCACTGAGCCATCCAAGCGCCCCTATTTTTTGCTTTTTTAAACACTGACTTTGCAGAGTTTCTCTTTCTTCCCCATTCTAGGAGTTGTTTTATAACTCTTGTTGATTTCTTTTTAAGTAGAAGCAAAGGAAAGCCCCACCGAAACACACCCACTAATTCCCGTCACTGCATCGTTTTGAAGCTTGTTAAATTAAGGGCACTCTGTTTCAAAACTTGGTTTTTGATGAAAGTCCTCCCTAAACATTTTAAGTAAGCTTTGTGGGGCAGAGGGGAGCTTTTGTGATATCACATAGCCTAAAGCACTATTTTTTTAATGTCAAAGGCCTCTTAACATATGCCACATAAGGAAGTGCTCTGGAGCGTCTCCTTGGGGGTGTCCTGCGGACACCAAAGGCAGAAGCTCCTTCAGCTCTTGCTGGTTTTGCTATAGTCTTAACACCGGCATCACATAATATTCTGTTCATAAAATGCATCCCCAGACATTTTTCCACTTTACTTCCTAACAGCCCTATGAGTAAGTAGGGAGTTACAGCGTTTCCAGGTGGAGAGTAAGAAATGAAAGCTCACAGTTGATGCTTTGGAACTTAGGTGAGCAGGGGCACCTGGGTGGTTGAGTCCGTTAAGGGCCCCGATGGACTCGCCCTGCGGGGTGGGGACAGTTGGCTCCTGCAAGCAACCATTTTATTTTCTCGTTCGAGTTTTTTTAATTTTAGCCATCGTGCACATATCAAGGAAAGTGTCTTTAAAAACAAAAACAGGGGCCTCTGGGCCCCTGGGTGGCTCAGAGGGTTAAAGCCTCTGCCTTCGGCTCAGGTCATGATCCCAGGGTCGTGGGATCGAGCCCCGCGTCGGGCTCTCTGCTCTGCAGTGAGCCTGCTTCCCCACCTCTCTCTCTGCCTGCCTCTCTGACTATTTGTGATCTCTGTCTGTCAAATAAATAAATAAAATCTTAAAAACAAAAAACAAACCCTGAAATCTATATTTGGGATCCTGACAAGGCAATTGAGGGCATGAAATCTCAGGTACCCTGCTTTAAGTGGGTGACTCCCCCCCACCGCGGGGGACGGAGAATCGCTCTGGTGGGTCAGTGTACAGATTTGTATATAGTGTCATTTTTACGGAAACCCTTTTGGCGTGCATAAGGAATCACTGTATACAAATTGGCCAAGTGCTTCTTAGATTATGTCAGTGGAGTAAATATTTGACAGGCCATAACTCGAGTCTATTGCCTTGCCTTTATTACACGTAAATTTTGAATTCTGTGATTAGTGATTTGGGTTTTATTTTGTATTTGCAGGGTTTACCATTAATACGACTTCATGCCCCCCTCACAGAACACTCCTCTTTATACCTCCACAAATGCAAATCTCCCTCTTGTTTGCTGGACGGCCCTTTTGGTACACATACAGGTTGATTTCCTTCCATTTGATGGTACTGTTTCTTAGTGTTTTATTTTACTTTTTTAAAGATTTTATTTATTTATTTGACAGAGATCACAAGCAAGCAGAGAGGCAGGCAGAGAGAGAGAGGAGGAAGCAGGCTCCCCACAGAGCAGAGAGCCCGATGCGGGGCTCGATCCCAGGACCCTGAGATCATGACCTGAGCCAAAGGCAGAGGCTTTAACCCACTGAGCCACCCAAGCACCCCAGAGGGCCACTCTTGTAAAACAATTTTTAAAAGTCACTTCTTAGTTATCCTACCCCAAAATATTTCCCTTACTGAGCTAAGTCTATAGGCTTTGTCATTTACCATACAAACTATTATATACGATAAATTAATGTGTATAGGCCATGCCTTATCCCTGGATGGTAAAGGGTGAGTGTATTAGTCGGCTCTGAGGCCAAAAGACCACAGACCAGGTGGCTTAAATAGCACACATTTATTTTCTTGAAGTTCTGGAGGCTGGACGTCTAAGATCAATGAGCTGTCAGGGTTGGTTTCTGTGGATGCCCTTTTCTGTGCAGTAGATGGAGAGATCTCTAGAATCTCTTCCTTTTCAGAGGACACCAGCCTTTATCACTGAAGACTCCTCACTTAGGACCTCATTTAACCTCAGTTACCTCCTTAAAGGCCCTATTTCCAATTACAGTCACACCGGGGGTTAGGACTTTAGCGTATAATTTAGTACATAACAGGCAGGAACAATGTTTCCAATCTTCATTTTCTCCCACTCATCTCACACAGCACCCTGTCCAACAAAATGGTAAGATTTTTGTTGAAGTGTTAGAAGACCTGACTGGAGCTAGGGGAGAGAGATAGGGTCATTTGAATCTATTGTCTTAGTATGTCTTCATTTTAAACATTTCCAAGTTCTATTCTGGAAGGTCCTGTGCCCTGCTTGGGACTCAGAGGTCTCTAGGGCGGTGGCATAGAGTTAAAAGAGAAGCTCCTGGGGCCCAGGGGTGGGAACCACAGCAGCACATGTGTGGGCCCTCTCAGTAACCCCACCAGAGATTGAGGGACCAGAAGGTTGTGAAGCATCTGAGGTTCTTTTAAGGGATGTGGGGCAGGGGTATCTACTAGGCACACACAGTGGGGTGGGCCAGGCTGAGCCGGTGAGCCCATTTCCCACTGTGCTAACCTGGCAGGATTCTGAACAGTCTTTGGCAACCCCTGGTGCCCCAGCAGGTGGTCATAATGGAGTGTGGGATCGTATGACACAACATGGCTTGAGAGCCTCTGTGGCCACTCATCGTGGATGTCCACACACTCATATTGCCACTTCAAGTGGTTCACCTAGACCATCTGTTCTCTTCAGAAGGTTCTGAAGAGAACCCACCCTGATTATTCTAGTAGGCAAAAGGCTCATCATAATTGGGCTCCCTGCTTTATTTTTAATTGTCCAAGGCCCACTTGCCAGACTGTATGGCTTAGTTTAGCTATTGGCCACAGCCCGAGTGTAGCCTTTAGAGCATGCCTCTAGCTCTCCTCTAGCTGAGTGTATATGCCTGTAGCTGAGTCTCCCCAGACCAGACAGCTGATTTCCAAATCAGTTCTCAGCCACACAATGGAGAGCTGCCATCAGGAAACCAAGCTGCCATTTTTTAAATGTATGTATTTCTTTTTAAAGATTTTAAGTGGGACACCTGGGTGGCTCAGCTGGTTAAGCGGCTGCCTTCGGCTCAGGTCATGATCCCAGCGTCCTGGGATCGAGTACCACATTGGGCTCCTTGCTTGGCAGGGAGCCTGCTTCTCCCTCTGCCTCTGCCTGCCACTCTGTCTGCCTGTGCTCGCTCTCTCTCTCTCTAACAAATAAATAAATAAAATCTAAAAAAAAAAAAGATTTTAAGTAAACTCTACACCCAACATGGGGCTCAAACTTGCAACCCCAAGATCAAGAGTCACATGCTCCACAATTGAGCCTGCCAGGCACCCCTATTTATTTATTGCTTTATTAGGGAGCTTTATGGCTTTCACTTAGCAGTGGGGGGAAGCACTTTTCATAGGTTCCCATCTCCCTAGGTTGTTTTAAACGGGACTTCTCTCTCACTGGCTTATTTCCCCCTCAGTCAGAAGTCAACTTTGTTTAGGTTCTTCTAGCCAGTTCATGTTGGCCAGTACAAAATTATTGGTTTTTTTTTTTAAGATTTTATTTATTTATTTGACAGAGATCATAAGCAAGCAGAGAGGCAGGCAGAGAGGGGGAAGCAGGCTCCCTGCCGAGCAGAGTCTGGATCCCAGGACGCTGGGATCATAACCCCAGCTGAAGGCAGAGGCTTTAACCCACTGAGCCACCCAGGTGCCCCCAAATTATTGCTTTTTGAACCCAATATACAATCTGTTGTTATTTTCCTCCTGCAAGGCTCAAGATTCCTTAATTTTCTGAGGTGTCACTTCCTTTTTCTCAATAGATCTTTGTTTTTATGTGTTGGATAAGAAGTTATAGAATTGGTAGGAGTAAGAAAGTAAAATCAAGAAGAAACTAGAGGGGATTTATAGGAGAGCATCTAAATAGCAGTAGTTTATAATGCAGACCAGGATATTAGAATTTCAAATGGGTTTCTTGTATTGGTGGCCGCAGGGAAGTCATATGGTCAGTTCAACCTACATAACCTGAACATAAGAATGTGCTTGAAATAACTGGAAGCAAAAGGGCTAGGGCTCCTCGAGGACTATAGTCGACACTTTCTGAGCACAAGCAACTCACTTGTGCGGAGGAGAGGTATTGAATCACTGGCAGGGGAGTATGGAAGAGACAGAGCAGCGAAGACCACTGATAAAGCAGCTGCCAAGGTGAGTGAATGCAGAATCCCATGGCAAAACCGAAAACAAGTGTAAAACAGGCTTCAGAGATACTGCATCCAAGGAGAGAAAGGATCATGTTTGTGAAATTCCCCCCAAGCATTAGCTGAGGCCTGCTCCCAGAATGTGGTTACCCTACAGAGCAGTGGCCTTTTGCGGTTTTAGAAAAATCCTGCAGACCAAGAGACACACATGGTGCAAGTCAGATGAAACCCAACAGAGGGAGTAAGCAGAGGGCAGGCAGGCCAACAGCATCTGTTATGAATTGACTTAGAACTCTCAGTAGAATCTAGTAGCACACTAATTTTAGTTTATGGATAGATTTTAGTAAGTTTTTTAAAGCAGGCTTCACACCCAAAGTGGGGCTTGAACTCACAACATCTCAGCCAGGCAGCCAAATTTTAGTAATTCTTTTTTTTTTTTTTCAAAAGATTTTATTTATTTATTTGACAGAGAGAGAGATCACAAGTAGGCAAGGAGGCAGGCAGAGAGAGAGGGGGAAGCAGGCTCCCTGCTGAGCAGAGAGTCCAATGTGGGGCTCAATCCCAGGACCCTGAGATCATGACCTGAGCCGAAGGCAAAGGCTTAACCCACTGAGACAGAGGCTTAACCCACTGAGCCACCCAGGTGCCCCTAATTTTAGTTAATTTTTAATATCTCACTAGTTACTTGTGAGTGGCCTTTATTTTACTTTTAAAAAGTTAATGGGGCACCTGGGTGGCTCAGTGGGTTGGGGCCTCTGCCTTCGGCTCGGGTCATGGTCCTGGGGTCCTGAGATCAAGTCCCGCATCGGGATCTCTGCTCAGCAGGGAGCCTGCTTCCCCCTCTCTCTCTCTGCCTGCCTCTCTGCATACTTGTGCTGTCAAATAAACAAATAGATCTTTTAAAAAAAAAAAAAGTTAATGTAGTGTCAGGTAATTTTTCTACATAAAACCAAGAAAAGTATCCTTTTACACCTTTCTTTTTTTTACTTAAAAACATTTTTCCCCCAGGGGTACGAGAAATCAGAAAAGTATTCCTACATCGTTCATAATCCGTCAAATGGTCTCAAGCCTAAGGAACCACAAAGTTTATTTATTTATTTTTTTAATTTTTTAAAGATTTTATTTATTTATTTGTCAGAGAGAGTGAGCACAGGCAGACAGAGAGGCAGGCAGAGGCAGAGAGAGAAGCAGGCTCCCTGCCGAGCAAGGAGCCCGATGTGGGACTTGATCCCAGGATGCTGGGATCATGACCTGAGCCGAAGGCAGCCGCTTAACCAACTGAGCCACCCAGGCGTCCCAGGAACCACAAAGTTTTTATGCCTCCCTTCCGCCTGGACTTGGGACAATGAAGGTAGAAGGAGCTCAAGGGAGTCCAGCCTATTCCATGTTCTATTGATTCTTGACTCCAGCAAGAAGGTTAGCTCCAAAAAGAGGGTTCCTGCAGCAAAACCATTTCAACTCCTGTTTATTAACTTTCATAAGACAATGAGTTACACATAATTACAAGAGTGCTAAGTTCTGGTCTTCAAATGGTCTTTTTCCAGCTAGTGTCCCATTGATATCTGTTCCCTGTGAGTACCCTGATGCTTAATAAAGCTTGTGCGCCAGATGAAAGACTTTCCGCATTTTTCACATCTGTAGGGCCTCTCTCCGGTATGGATGACCTCATGGCGATGCAGATTTGCCTTAAAACTAAAAGTTTTTCCACACTCTCTACATTCAAAGAATTCCTCCTTGGTATGGGTTCTTTGATGCTGAATGAGATCTACACTCCGGCTAAAGGACTCTCCACATTCACCGCATTTGTGAGTGTTCTGTTTGGTATGAATCTGTTGATGGCTCAGAAGGGTCGAATGCCGACCAAAGGCCTTTCCACACTGGAGACATTTGTGGGGTTTTTCTCCACTGTGGGTTAACTGATGTCGAATAAGGGTGGAATTCTGACTAAACGTTCTTTCGCACTCACTACATTTATAGGGTTTTTCTTTGGTATGAATCCTCCTGTGTTCAGTAAGATATGCCATCTGACGGAAAAACTTTCCACAGTCATGACACTTATATGGCTTTTTCTGAGGGTGGCACTGTTTATGGACAGAAAGAGTAGACTTCTGTTTGAAGGCTTGCCCGCATATGTCGCATGCAAAGGGATCCTCTGATGTGTGAATTCTTTGATGGCGAACGAAATTTGCCTGACGCCTGAAGACTCGTCCACATTCACTGCATTCATAAGATTTTACATTTTTAAGAATTTGCTTGTGGCGCAAAAGCAACGATCTCTGATTGGAAGGTTTTCCATACTCCTTGCATTTGCCCTGCTTCTTCCGTGCTTGAGCATTCTGATCTTGACTAAGGTGAAGGTTTTGAAGGACGTCCCTGTGGCATTCATCACCAAGAGCAGGGAATGCAAGTCTGTAAAGGTCCACCGATTCACTGCATTTATGTAACTTTTCCGCAGGTCTCTTAGCCATTGTTTGCCTTACCACTGATGTCTTCCAGGACTCGGAATCTTCAGAAATCTTCTGTTTTGGAGCTGGCTTTTTCGTCTTGCATCTGGCTTCTGAACCTAACCAATAAAAAGAAAACATAGAAATGACCTGTGCACTGCAGAAGCCAACCATGTGTGCTATCAGACACTCAAATGAAGCCAAAAAGTGCTCACTTAGTTATTACATCACCTGGCTAAAGGGGGGCAAAATTCTGGTTTTCACAGGACTCCTGGCTTCAATAGCAGAAAGAGTTCTGGACATCAACTAACCAACAGAAAAATGCACAAGTGTGTGCCAGAGAAGTGAGAACGGAACAAACCCATCACCTCCACTGGAAAAATAGCTTACTCTGGGAACTGTAGTGTCACATAAGTATAGAAAAGGCATCTTATACTTTCTCAACGAGCAGGTTTTCAATCGTTCTGGGAGAACAACTCCTTAAAAATGGGTAGTGTAAGACAGAATAGGAAAGGAACCAGAGGGAAGTAGATACAAAAGCCAAGAGAATATGGCCGTGGTTCTCAACCAGGGGTGATGCTGCCTCCTGGGGGAGAGTTGGCAATGTCAGAGGACCTCTCTGGTGGTCACAGCTGGGGTGGTGCTACTCCAATCTAGTGGGAAGAGGCCAACAATACAGCTAAACATCCTACAGTACACAGGACAGCCCCCCACAATGAAGAATTATCCAGCCCAGAATGTCAACAGAGCAGAGGCTGAGAAACTCTGGAGGAGAAGGATATGGAAAAAGGCAGAAGCAGCAATCAGGACACAGTAAGTAGGAAAAAGCAGATATGTCAAGAAACACCATGGGAATATGAAAAATAAAATGAAAGCAAAGGAACAAGAGAAAACAGAGAGGAAGGAAAAGTAACGAGGGTAGAATAAGGCGTTACCTAGTTTGGCATAAGAGCTGTAGGACGGGCTCCTTCAGAGAAGCAATCTACTGCAATGAATGAAGATGAGCTTGGAAGACTTGAAATCGAATCCCAACTCTCAATCTTCTGTGTGACAGAGATCTGAATCTTTTCGAAGTTTATTTATTTACTCCTAAGTCATCTCTGTGCCCAACATGGGACTCAAACTCATGACCCTGAGATCAAGATCTGCACACTCCACCAACTGAGCCAGTCAGGGGCCCCTGAATCTTTCAGTTTCTTCATCTGGAAAATGGGACTAATGGTCACATGTACTACTTTCAGAGGGCAGCAGGGATGAAAAAGTGGGAGGAGATACACCAAACCCCGGGCTCAGTCTCTGGGGCACACAAGAGGTTTCATTAATGTGGCTTTCCTGCCTCTTTAGGATTTTCACTCAACTGGGCCTTCTCCTCACCCACCTGGGCAAGCACTACTGGAAGCCTTCCTAGTCCCGGCTCTTGGCAGATCCAGGATCCACGGTTCTTCCCACTGCTCCAGCAGGCAGATCACCTCAGGTTTGGGAAACTGAAATCCTACTCATGGAGAAGTAAATGGGATGTGGTTAGTGAGTCAGGGAGAGATGTCCCAGTGCTCAGCTTAACGCCCTTGGGTCTAGAGTGGCAAACAGATAAGGATAATAATCAAAACGGGTGGTGGGAATAGAATTCGGCCCAGTCTTTCTTTCTGACAATCTGACAATCTCTATGGAAAGCCTCAAGAACCATCACACTCTTAGATGTGGTCATTTCATTCTTAGGGATACAGCCAATGGAACAATTAGGACCAAGATGAATGGACCAGAGCTAGAGCTGTTCAGCAGAGTTGTACCAGCGCAAAGCTGGAAATAAAGTAAACATCAACAGGGCATGTAAATGCAATGAAGGCAAAAGTATTAGGCAGATACTAAAAATCCATGTGTTCAAGAATATTAAAATAGGAAAATGTTCCCTATAGGTTTTAAAGCAGAATGCAAAACCATGTGAAGTGCAATCCAAATGTTTTTTAAAACTATGCATGTGTATGTATATATACATAAGTATACATATATATGAAAAGACAAGGAAAAAATCCAACCAAAATGTTAATGGGGATAATTTCTGGGCAGTAGGCACGCAAAGGATTTTTATTTCCTACTCTGTTATTGAAAAGTCATTGGGTAATACAAAGACTTGAAAGTGCCCATGCCCTTTAATACCAAACTTCTATATCCTGGGAAATAGTCAGAAATTTATGAGGATTTATGGTCGGAAACATCCATTCGAACATTACAATATAGAAAATGATGAGTTCATAAGCAAGCCAACAACAACAAGAAACCCAAACTAAATATACCCACATGGGAAAATAACTAAATATTACAGATCATACAATAGAATTACATTACGGTCATTTGCTGTATTTATGGGGGCTTTTAATAGCATCAGGAAATGCTGATGCTATAATGTTAAGATTTAATGGAATTACAGCATTATACGAAGAATATATTCGGCTACATTTTTTAAGAGCACAGGGAGAGAAAAACTGGAAGGAGCTATTCCAAAATATGAAGTGTTACCCCTGAATGTTCTCCCCTCCCCGTCATAATTTCCCATACCTTCTGTGTATTCAAGTCTGCTCTTATGATGCTTTTAGAAGGAAAACAGACATCAAAAACTCCAGAGGTGGGTGGACAATCCCACAAGAGGTGGTCAAGGCTGTAGCAAGAGTGTCAGTGTGGAGGTCAAAGCTGTGGCTCCAGAAAGAAGCTATTTGTTGAGGAAATGCCCCCCAGAGGAGACTGCACTGGAATAAGACAAAGGCAGACTCCCCTAGGCAAAAAGCGGTGAAGTTTCAGAAATGAAGTCAGTTAAGAGTCATTTCCTGGCCACCTGATAATGCTGCAATAAGGAAGGAACCCATTTCCAGAGAGAAGACTGAAAAAGACTTTTCAAGAGAAAAGAAGCTAACTTTTGAAATCCAATCAGCCATAATCTTTTAGGCTCCTACACGTCTTTAAAAAAAAAAAAATTCCATTTATTTATTTGACAGAGAGATCACAAGTAGGCAGAGAGGCAGGCAGAGAGAGATAGGGAGAAGCAGGCTCCCCATCGAGCAGAGAGCCTGACTCGGGGCTCGATCCCAGGACCCCGAGATCATTACCTGAGCGGAAGGCAGAGGTTTAACCCACTGAGCCACTCAGGCACCCCCTCCTACAGGTCTTATAGATGTGGAGGAGGCGGAGCAGGGTGGGGAGTGGATTAAGCGTCTCTGACCTCTAAACCAAAGGAAACTATTCATTGCCCACAATCCCTTATTTGAAAGCTTTGAGGCCAGGCATGTTTCAGGATTCAGAATTTTTTTCCAGATTTTAGAAAGGTGATGTGGTGTGTCTATTTTTTATTATATATCGCCCCCAACAGGGGTTGGAGCTGTACCCTTAAATCAAACACAGTGAAATATCTGATGCCTAACAGATACAGAGACCAAGTGGGAAAAATAAGGATGAGACATAGCTTTCTGGAGGAAGAAATCAGGTTTTACCACTTGATGACTTTACAGGTTGGGTCTTGCAGCTAAATGAATTATGGTAAAAACTAGTTTTTGGAGTTTCTCTGATTTTGGAATTGCAAGTAAGGGACTGAGGACTTGCGTAGACACACAGAATCAAATCTTCAATCCGAGTCATTACCCAACAAGATCATGTTTCTGTAATTCTCCAGCATCACATCTCTGTAGAGGTCCTTCTGAGCCCAGTCAAGTTTGTTCCACTCTTCTCTGGTGAAATACATCGCCACATCCTCAAAGGACAGCAACTCCTGAAAACAGAGACTAATTATAGGCTCAATTCATACAATAACGTTGTGAGCTATCACTATGATCCTACAGGTGAGGTTTGAGGCCGTCAAGTGACTTGGCCAAGCTCATTCTTTCTTCTCTATTACAGAGCAGACAAACTTTTTCTGTAAAGGGCCAGAGGGAAAGTATTTTAGGCTTCCCAGGAGATCTGGTCTCTGCTAGGATTATTCTGCACAAAAGCAGCCGGAATAACAGATAAGTGAATGGGCATGGCTGTGCTCCAGTAAAACGTGACCGCCAGGTCCGGGTCAGTTTGCTGACCCCGATCTCATACAATACCACCTTTAACACGGAATATGTTTCTGCCCTGGGTCCCCTAGGAAAGAGATGGCGCATTCAAATAAAGCACTGAAGATAAGTTCGCATGCAGGCTATTCAAAAGGAAGGAGCTTCATGGAAACCAAAAAGGCTGGCTCTCATGGGGAACAATCACCAACCCCATCTGAAGGGGAAGAAGGTAGGGGAGGGTTACTGGAATCCAGAAGGTTGATGGAGCAGAAGCAAGACTGGGGCTATGCGGCCTCTGTCATCCCACAGTCTGGCAGGCAGGGAGCTGTGGGAATAAAACCCATCACCACCTTCCTCCAGGTTTCTGATCCCCTGACCCCCTCAACCCCATT
>ML105141.1:0-93039 GCA_003697995.1 Taxidea taxus jeffersonii | reverse complement strand
TAAAATGAGTTTGGAAGTTTTCCTTCCATTTCTATTTTTTGGAACAGTTTCAGGAGAATAGGAATTAATTCTTCTTTAAATGTTTGGTAGAATTCCCCTGGAAAGCCATCTGGCCCTGGGCTTTTGTTTGTTTGGAGATTTTTGATGACTGTTTCAATCTCCTTACTGGTTATGAGTCTGTTCAGGTTTTCTATTTCTTCCTGGTTCAGTTTTGGCAGTTTATATGTCTCTAGGAAAGCATCCATTTCTTCCAGATTGTCAAATTTGTTGGCATAGAGTTGCTCATAATATGTTCTTATGATTGTTTGTATTTCTTTGGTGTTGGTTGTGATCTCTCCTCTTTCATTCATGATTTTATTTATTTGGGTCCTTTCTCTTTTCTTTTGGATAAGTCTGGCCAGGGGTTTATCAATCTTATTAATTCTTTCAATGAGCCAGCTCCTAGTTTCATTGATTTGTTCTATTGTTTTTTTGGTTTCTATTTCATTGATTTCTGCTTTGATCTTTATTATTTCTCTTCTCCTGCTGGGTTTAGGCTTTCTTTGTTGTTCTTTCTCGAGCTCCTTTTGGTGTAGGGTTAGTTTGTGTATTTGAGACCTTTCCTGTTTCTTGAGATAGCCTTGTATCGCTATATATTTTCCTCTCAGGACTGCCTTTGCTGTGTCCCACAGATTTTGGACCATTGTGTTTTCATTATCATTTGTTTCCATGGTTTTTTTCAATTCTTCTTTAATTTCCTGGTTGACCCATTCATTCTTTAGAAGGATGCTGTTGAGTCTCCATGTATTTGTGCTCTTTCCAAATTTCCTCTTGTGATTGAGTTCTAGCTTCAGAGCATTGTGGTCTGAAAATATGCAGGGAATGATCCCAATCTTTTGATACCACCTGAGACCTGATTTATGACCCAGGATGTGATCTATTCTGGAGAATGTTCCATGGGCACTAGAGAAGAATGTGTATTCTGTTGCTTTGGGATGGAATGTTCTGAATATATCTGTGATGTCCATCTGGTCCAGTGTGCCATTTAAGACCTTTATTTCCTTGTTGATCTTTTGCTTGGATGATCTGTCCATTTCAGTGAGGGGTGTGTTAAAGTCTCCTACCATTATTGTATTCTTGTCAATGTGTTTCTTTGATTTTGTTATTAATTGGTTTATATAGTTGGCTGCTCCCAAGTTAGGGGCATAGATATTTAAAATTGTTAGATCTTCTTGTTGGACAGACCCTTTGAGTATGATATAGTGTCCTTCCTCATCTCTTATTATAGTCTTTGGCTTAAAATCTAATTGATCTGATATAAGGATTGCCACCCCAGCTTTCTTCTGATGTCCATTAGCATGGTAAATTGTTTTCCACCCCCTCACTTTCAATCTGGAAGTGTCTTCGGATCTAAAATGAGTTTCTTGTAGGCAGCATATTGATGGGTTTTGTTTTTTTATCCATTGTGAAATCCTGTGTCTTTTGATTGGGACATTTAGGCCATTTACGTTCAGGGTAACTATTGAGAGATATGAATTTAGTGCCATTGTATTGCCTGTAAGGTGATTGTTACTGTATATTGTCTCTGTTCCTTCCTGATAATACTTTTAGGGTCTCTCTTTACTTAGAGGACCCCTTTCAATATTTCCTGTAGAACTGGTTTGGTGTTTATAAATTCAGTTTTTGTTTGTCCTGGAAGCTTTTTATCTCTCCTTCTATTTTCAATGATAACCTAGCTGGATAAAGTATTCTTGGCTGCATGCTTTTCTCGTTTAGTGCTCTGAATATATCATGCCAGTTCTTTCTGGCCTGCCGGGTCTCTGTGGATAAGTCTGCTGGAAATCTAATATTTTTACCATTGTATGTTACAGACTTCTTGTCCCGTGCTGCTTTCAGGATTTTCTCTTTGTCGCTAAGACTTGTAAATTTTACTATTAGATGCCGGGGTGTGGACCGATTCTTATTGATTTTGAGGGGTGTTCTCTGCATCTCCTGGATTTTGATTCTTGTTCCCTTTGCTATATTAGGGAAATTCTCTACGATAATTCTCTCCAGTATACCTTCTGCTCCTCTTTCTCTTTCTTCTTCTTCTGGAATCCCAATTATTCTAATGTTGTTTCGTCTTATGGTATCACTCATTTCTCGAATTCTCCCCTCGTGGTCCAGTAGTTGTTTGTCTCTCTTTTGCTCAGCTTCTTTATTCTCTGTGATTTGGTCTTCTATATCACTAATTCTTTCTTCTGCCTCATTTATCCTAGCAGTAAGAGCCTCCATTTTTTATTGCACCTCATTAATACCTTTTTTTTAATTTCAACTTGATTAGATTTTAGTTCTTTTATTTCTCCAGAAAAGGCTTTTATTTCTCCTAACAGGGTTTCTCTAATATCTTCCATGCCTTTTTCAAGCCCGGATAGAACCTTGAGAATCATCGTCCTGAATTCCAGATCTGACATATTACCAATGTCTGTATTGTTTAGGTTCCTAGCCTTCGGTACTGCCTCCTGTTCTTTTTTTGTGTGTGGTGAGTTTTTCTGCCTTGTCATTTTGTCCAGATGAGAATATATGAAGGAGCAAATGTAATACTAACAGGGTGGCAAAGACCCCAGGAAGATGTACTTTAACCAAATCAGAAGAGACCCCAAATCGTGGGGGGGGGGGGAGAGAAAGGGGGTAAAAAGAAGTTCAGAAAAGAAAAAAAATTTTAAAAAAGAGAACACAAATAAAGAAAAAAAATATAGAAAAAAGTAAAAATATATATGTGTGTGTTAGACTGGTGACTAGAACAGGGTTACCCACTTAATTTGGGGAGTATTTTGGACTCTTAGAAGAAACTACCTCCCAAAATTTTTAAGAATGCAAAACATATATAAGAATGCAAAACACAATGAAGGGATGGAATATGACTATAAAGATTAAAGAAAAAAACTTTTTTTTTTTTTCCAACAAAGGAGTTGATAAGGTAAGTTGGTAGGGAGAATAAAAAAAAAAAAAAGTGGAGAGAACTTCCTTGGGCTGGAGACTAGATCAAGCCTGGTACTAGATTTGGGTGTATTTTGATCTATTAGAAGAAGTTTTACCCCAAATTTTTAAGAAGAAAAAAAAACCCTATGTGTATACAAAGAATAAAGTTAGATACAGTGAAGGATAAAATATGACTATAATAAAGGTTCAAAAAAGATTTTTTTAAGAAAGTTATTAACATAAACCAGTTAAAACTGTTAAAAGAGGAAAGGGTAAAAGTTAAACAAAAATTAGCAGAAGAGAAAAAAAAATTAAAAAAATTAATTAACTTTGCAAGACTAAAGATTCATGGGGAGAAAGCCAAGAATTCATGTTTTGCTTTCTCCTCCTCTGGAATTCTGCTGTTCTCCTTGTTAAGTGAACTTGGTCTTGGCTGGATTTCTTGTTGATCTTCTGGGGGAGGGGCCTGTTGTAGTGATTTTCACGTGTCTCTGCCCCAGGCAGAATTGCACCGCCCTTACCAGGAGCCGGGCTGAGTAATCCTCTCAGGTTCCCTTTTGGGGGCTTTTGTTCCCTGAACGCTTTCCGTAGAGTTCCGGAGGACGAGAATAAAAATGGTGGCCTCCCAATCTCCCGCTCAGAGAAGTCGAGAGCTCGGGGCTTCAGTCTTCAGTGCGCCTTCAGAGAAAAGCGCTTAATCACTGCCCTCTCCCCAGTCTCCAGCCGCGCTTGGAGAAAAATGCACGCAATCAGGCCCATTTCACTGGCCTCTGGCTGTGCTCCAAGGTCACCCAGCCTGTGACCAAGCATCTCTGTCTCTGGCACAGTGTCCCACCTGGAGTCTCCGAACCCCGCAGATCTCTGGGCTCTCCCAGGTCGGAGTCTCCCCAGATCTTGGGGGACCCCACATACAGAGCACCAGCCCATGTCACAGATTACAGTTCACGGTGACTCTGAGTTGAGAGCTCACTCCTCTGCTCCGTCTCCACAGCCGGCTTCCCCGCTCTAATACCTGTGAGCTCTGCAACACTCAGACACCCCCGATCCTTCTGTGACCCCGTGGGACCTGAGTCCACGCTGTCCCCGTGAGGTCTTCACCCCAGTTTAGCCTCTGGAGTGATGTCCCTCCTTGGAGCAGACTTTTAAAAGTCCTGATTTTGTGCTCCGTTGTTTTGCCGCTTGCCGGGAGCCGGCCCCTCCCCCCCCGGGGTCTATCTTCCTGTCGCGTTGGATTCACTTCTCTGCTGGTCCTACCTTTTAGAAAGTGGTCAATTTTCTGTTTCTAGAATTGTTGCTCTTCTTCTCTTCGATCTCCTGTTGGATTCGTAGGTGTTCGGAATGGTTTGATAGGCTATCTAGCTGATCTCCTGCTACCTGATGTCGTCTCAGCCTGCTACTTCTCCGCCATCTTTCCACCTTCCGCTAAGGATCTGTATTTTTTAACAAGAGCCACAGATAATGTTCACAAAATGTTAAGAACTAACACCATGACAGAACTCTGCACAAGCGACCGATTCACTATTTCATTTTTTTTTGTTGTTTTATTAAATTTATGTGAATGTGTTTTAATGTTATTGCACCATTCGAGTTTCTGTTAGCATTTTATCCCTCTTATATCCCACTAATTGTATATTGTATTCCTTTAAAGGGCGGTTCAGGGCAGTTTTCTGCTTAATTGATGCTTGTTGTCAACACCTCCTCACCCACACCTTGTTGATTGTTGGTGAGCTCATGATCCCCTTACCACCCTCAAACATAACGTCCTGCCTACTGGCTTCTGACTTAATTCTGTATTGTAGTACCTTTTCTTCCCTCACCCCCCCTTGGTGATTTAAGGAGCTGTTTTTATTCCTTTTTTTTAAGCTTTTATTTATTTATTTGACACAGAGAGAGACAGTGAGAGAGAGGGAACACAGCAGGGGGAGTGGGAGAGGGAGAAGTAGGTTTCCTGCCAAGTGGGGAGTCCGATGTGGGACTCTATCCCAGGACCCTGGCTCATGACCTGAGCTGATGGCAGACACTTAACGACTGAGCCACCCAAGTGCCCTTTATTCATTCTAGAGCCAACACATTTGTCATATATTTCCCTCTAACATAAAAACATCAAAAAATCACTGGTTACTGAATACAAAATCATGTTGCCCTTGATGACCATTTCTTTTGTAACTGATATTAACTTGATGAGCCTGAATTTTCTGGGCTTCTACTCTTTGGCAATCCTTTGCTGCCATTTAGGTCATGTCCCTAAACTCACAGTAGATAGAAATGCCTCTCAAGCCCAGGTTTGTATATATATTTGCTTAATCTTGTGAATTAAAGTAAACTTTGTGGTTCATCTACAATTCATGATCTCTATAGACTACTCTTTCACCATGAGCATAGGAAATTAAGCTGTGATTCTTACTGAGGAAGTGATATAGTGCAAAGCGTGTTAACAATGGACTGTTAGTACATTAGAAAGGATTTCTCTGTCTCTATTAGAATTACATAATGAGCATCTTAACTACTCAGAAATAGTAGAAATCAAGTTTATTAAACCTAAACAAATAAGGAATTTGCTGGAAGATATCAGAGAGCTCCCTGAAATGCAAGGCTCAGAGCACATATATGAACTAAGGAAGACTATCACCCTAATCCTCTGGCAGAATGCAGGCAGAGCAAGAGACTGGGAAGAGTGTGGTATTAGTGTAGCAGTCAATTTCAGATTCAGAGCCCCAGGCAAGAAGTTCTGATTGGCTGAGCTTAACCAGGCGTTCACTCTCCTGCTCAGAGCTTCCGTAGTGGAAGGTGAGCCTTACTCCTCCCAGGGTTCTTTCCAAATATTAAGAACATTTGTATATTGTAGCCACAAATGACAAAAGTCTACTTCAAACATGCTTCCCACTACAATAATAATACCCATCAGTTTTTGAGGACTTCTATTTTTTCAGGCACTGGGCTAGATCTTCCGTATGTAGAATCTCTAATCCTTATCACAACCCTCTAACAAAGCAGTCTATTTTTTTTTTTTTTTTTTTTTTTTGCAGTTGAAGAAACAGTTGAAGAGGTTAAGTAACTTCCCTATGGCCATAAATGTGATAAGTGATAACCCAGGACTTATCTGATCTAGAACTGATGTCCTGTCCACTCTATCACAGCACCACCTCTATGCATTATCTTCAAATTTTTCCCTGTATCGCAAATAGGTTACACCAATAGGACTTGAGTTTTAGCCCTTACATCCACATCTGCATACGAAAGGGTATTAACAAAACACCTCTAAGGCTCCTTGCATCTGTGTCACTCTGTATTTCAATAACTATACTCTGATGGTTACCATTTTAAAACGACAGTAAGTATGTTAACTACAGAGCAGATTTAGAAGATGTTGGTGGAGCCATTATCGCTATCAGGTGCGTGGCTGTTTTCTTTGGTCTTGTGCAGCTTTCCCTGAAAGATTGTACTTCCCTTGCCAAGTCAGGTCCCTGAAATCTGTTTAGAAACTAAACGCAGGCCTATATCCCTGTGGAAATGGCTGTCAAACATACAATTCCTGCTGTCTGGCTGGTGACAGGCTAATCACCCTTTGTTCTCCTAAATGAACACATCTCAGCAGACTCAAAGAAACTTTCAAAGGAGAAAGCGTTTATGTTCACCATTTTTATGGGGACAAAGTGAGGGGTGGTTCAAGTAATCACTCCTGATATTCTCTTGGGTATATGTGGTTTTAACTAGAAACTAAAAGCTACTTGGACACTTTTGCAGAGCCATATCACTGGCTTCAGTCTGGAACTCCTGTCTGAAACTGCAGCTAGCAAGAGGGTATTAAAAAGCATGAGCTCTGGGTGTGTTCCTTCTTCCTGAGGAGCGGCTTGTAATTCATTTTTTCAGTTGTGTTATAAATGGACATTTATGAAGCACCTGCTTGGGGGTAAATATTGTATCAGTGTTGAGATTTTACCTGCAAAAAAAGACAACATTCTCAGCACAAGAGGAAGTAGACATTAAATCAAATAATGAACATGCAGGATGATGGAAATGTTACATTTTGAGTGCCTGGAGAATGTACTGTTGGAGCACCGAAAAGGGAATTACTAGATGTTAGGGGGTAAGTTGGAAGAAAAATCTCAGAAGAAGTTATATTTGAGTGGAGTCATAATGAAAACAATTTTACCCAGAAGATAAGGGGGAGGGCATTTGAAGACTTGAAAGACAAAAGCCTGCAACTGTCAGGACATAGAAAGTTTGGGTGATCAAGAGTTGCATAAGAGGGGAGTATTAGCTGAGTGAAAGAAGAATTTAAAAAGGAGCTGAAATAAGCCATGATGTGAACAGTCATATATATCAGGTGTTAGTCATATATATCAGATCATGTTAATAGGATACCACTGAAGGTTTTTACATGGGAAGGTGATGTGACCAGATTGTATTCTGTCTGTTGACAGAAGGATGGATTAGAGCAAGAAAGGCAAATGAGCCCTCAAATTACAAGTACAATTTTACTGTTTTGATAGGAATTTACAGAAATGTAGGTAGATTCATTATTTTTTCATAGTCTCTTAAAAATATGAAAGCCATGAAGATCTGAAGTGAAAATGTGTAGTATTTTCATTAGGAAATAATTACAGTGCTTATTTTCTTTTGCTGGCCTGAAACCTTAAAAGAAAAAAAAAGGCAGTAGGCCAGCACAGTGTACCTTGACTTTTGTAAGTTTTATAGCATCAAAATTTTGTTCACTAATTCATAAGATAATTACCAACAAAATCTTCAATTACAGTGAGTTAGCAAGTTATTAAATAATACTCTTTCTTATTTGAAAGCTTTCCCACTAGTTGTTTAGCCACTAAAAGTGCTTGCTTAACATTCCTTGTTGTACTTAAGAACGACTTTTGAACATCTACCACGTACCATTGAACTAAATCAGAAGATGTGAGTGTGCACTGCTTTAAGACATGTCAAAATGAATAAGTGTTTTAGTATTCTATTTCTAAGACCAGGAAGTGAAGAAAAACAAAAAAATAAACAAACAAACAAACAAAAAAAATGAGCAAGTCTCCAGTGCTAAAATGGGAAAATACAGAAACCATCCCAGCTTAGTCCACTCATCACCATGATTTCATCATCTATTACACAGTAAAACAAACATAACCACTGACTATAATCCTTAATGAGCATATGTGACTCTGATAATATTTATCAGGTTTATTTGTTTGAGGCCAAGTGAAATGAAAGGAAAATAGTACAGTATTGGGTCATTAGTCTCTTCTGACGTGTGCTGTAATTCTAAGGAAAACATTAGTAGCTTATTTTTAGCAAGTAGCAAGTACCTTTATCCACTGAAGTGATAATGGCCCAATGAACCATCCCTGGGATGGAAAACAGAAATTCCCAGGATTAAACTTTCTTGCTCATCTGTTCTATGGTTCTAGATAATCTATCAGCATTGTCATTTTTCATCAGCATGGAGGAATGTTTTACTTCAGACCATTATACAATTCTCCTAAACTAGACTGTCTTTCACCTTCACCTCTGCTAACTCAAGTTCCTCACAGACAAAAGAAATGAAAAATGCCACCTCCTCCAGGAAACCCCTTCACCTAAAAATGTCATCACTTGTATCTTATATTATTTTCACTTATGTAATCTATTTATTTTGTATTTTCTATTCAAAAATGTTATTTAAATATTCATACAGAAATGATAGAAGCAAGACACTGTTCTAAGACCCATACTGATGTTATATGGGGGAGACTGCAGAGAGATAAAGAAAACACAGTTTCTTTTTTTTTCTTTTTTTTTAAGATTTTATTTATTTATTTGGTAGACAGAGATTACAAGTAGTCAGAGAGGCAGGCAGGAGGTGGGGGGAGCAGGCTCCCCGCTGAGCAGAGAGCTTGATGCTGGGCTTGACCCCAGAACCCTGGGATCATGAACTGAGCTGAAGGCAGAGGCTTCAACCCACTGAGCCACCCAGGTACCCCTACAGTTTCTTTCATATGGAAGTAACAAATCCAGTAGGAGAGATAAGGCAGAAAAATGGGATCAAAAAGTGGTTCTCAATATTATTTCACCTTGCCATCTGAGAAGTATCTAACTTCTTGCCACCAATCCCAACGATTCAGCATTGATTGACAAAAGTGTGTGGATGTGATGAAGTGGTCACAATCTGAGCTGGTGGAATGGGAGGAGAGGAGGGTATGGGAAATAGTTTGAAAATTATTAAAAGGCATCAGTAATTCAAAGCAGGGCCTATGAAATAAAATATACATGGGTTAAAATGTGAGAACTTCTACTACCTGTGTGATTTTGATGAATTACATAATCATTTTGAAACTCATAATTACTATCACTAAATGAGTTACTATGAAAGGATGTATTATAATGTCCAGCTTATAAGTTCTCAATGAAGGATATTTATTGTTTTGTTGCTATTATTTTATGCTTCTTGGAGGGAAGCATAGCCCAGTGAATAATTATTTAACCCAGTGAAGAATCATTGTATTAAATTGTGAAATGTTCCCCAGGGGAAACAGAATATATGCTGGGGAGTTGAGAAGAAAAGGAATTTTAGGATGTTGGAGAGGGGATCAGAGAAGGATTCCTGGAAGAGACGCCCATTACAGCTGGCTTATACGGGTCACCTATGATTTGAGGAAGCAGTGGTAAAGGAGGTAGACCATCCAACCATGAGCCAAATGATAAATGGAGAGCTTTTGCACATTTCTTTCTTGGTTTTTCTAACATGAATTCCAAGCATTTGTTGGGTATTCCCACTAGAAATGGTAAGCTTCTTAGAACTGAAACCATGATTTTACTTTTTATTTATTATTCCCAAAGAGAAGCCAGTATAAATAAAATAAATACTTTTGTTGACAATACAGGGTCAATGTAGAGGCCATTCTTATAATCAATAGATTGATTAATACATTGTAAAATCTCTCTCTCCTTCTCTATCTATATCTCAAAAACAGAATAGAAAGGAGGTGATTCAAGAAGGCCGTGTGGGGAGATCCTGAACTCACCTTCTTCCACAGACAAAACAAATCTATAGATATATAGGGAATACTTTGCTCTAAAAAGTCATGAAAGCTAAATGACCAGCAAATCCATAACAAAGAATAAAAGGACCAGATTGAGATAGGAGAGTCAAAGAAACACTCTCATCAAAATCCCTACCCCATGTGTGGCAACCCACTATCTGGAGAAATGTCAAAAATATGGAACTGTTCCATGAGGAGTGAGGGACTGTTTCCCACATCAGGACCTCCAAATCTTTTTTTTTTTTTTTTTAAGATTTTATTTATTGATTTGAGAGAGAGAGAGAGAAAGCATGCATGGGGAGAGAAACAGAGGGGGAGGGAGAGGGACAAGCTGGCTCTGAGTGCAGAGCTCAACATGGGGCTTGATCTCAAGACCCCAAAATCATTACCTGAGCAGACACCAAGAGTTGGCTACTTACCTGATTGAGCTATCCAGGTACACCAGTACTCCAACTCTTAAGTCCTGCATTGGAGAAAAAAATCCCCCTAAACATAAAACAAACAGGAATTATGTTCAAGAGAAACATAGAACTGTAGGGAATGGAGACCTACCCATAAAGGGTCACTCACCCTGAGAACCAGTGCCAAAGAAGCTATTTAGATTACATGTGAAATAGACTTACTTACTAATCTTAGATGACTAAACTAGATTACATGTGAAATAGACTTACTAATCTTAAAGTGATGGCTAGAGAGTCAGGAACCTGTGGGGATTCTCTCCAGGGATGAAGAACTGGTGAGCACTGTTTTTTGCAATTCCACTACATCTTGCCAATCCCAGTATTAGAAGATGACATTTTAACACTCTTCCTCTAACCTGTTAGCATAGGTGGGTTAGCCTCAGCCCTCTACAGCCCAGCTGCACCACAACTGGCTGGGCAAGGACCCCACCCTTCCTCCTTGGTGCTATGGCTGTGCCACAGCTAGGCAAGTACCCTACTCCACCCCCACACCTAAAGCCACAGCCCTGCCACAGCTGGCTAGCACATGCAATCCACACAGAGGACATCCTGGAACATCTGGCTCTGGTTACTAGGGGGATTGTGATCCTGGGCCCCATGGGTCATCTCTTATATAAGGCCATTCCTTCAATATTGGGAGAGGCAGCTTTTTCACATAATACATAGAAACAAACACAGAATCAGGCAAATAGAGAAGACAGAGGAATATGTTCCAAACAAAAGACTAACAAAGCCTCAGAAAAAGACTCTAATGACATGGAGATAAGTAATCTACCGAAAAGACTTCAAAGTAATGGTCAAAAAGATGCTCATCAAACTAGGGAGAAGAATGAATGAACATAGTGAGAATTTCAATAAAGAGATAGAAAATATAAGACAGTACAAAACAGAACTGACAGAGCTGAAGAATATAGTATCTGACTGAAAAATTTACTAGAGGGGTTCATCAGCAAATTGGAAGAAAGAGAAGAACAAATCAGTGAGCTAGAAGATGAAGCAATGGAACTCATCCAGACAAAGAAGAAAACGAAAATAAAATTTAAGAAAATATCATAAAAGACCTATAGGACAACATCAAGTGGAATAACATTCCCATGATAGGGGTCCCAGAAGAGTGAGAAATGTGCAGGAAACTTTTCTGAAAAAATATTGACTGAAAACTTTGCTAATCAGGGGAAGGAAACAGAAATCCAGGTCCAGGAAATCCAGAGACCCACACCAAGGCACATTATTATTAAAATGTCATAAGTTAATGATAAAGAGAGATTCTTAAAAGGAGTAAGAAAGAGAAAGAGAGGGAAACAAAATTGTTATATACAAGGGCAACACCATAGTGCTCTCAGCAGATTTTTCAACCAGAAACTGCAGGCCAGAAGAAAGTGGCATAACATACTCAAAGTACTGAAAAAAAAATTCCAGCTAAGAATCCTCTGCCCAAAAAGGTGTCATTCAGAATTAAAGGAGAGATAAAGAGTTTCCCAAAGGTTAAAGGAATTCATCACTACTAAACTAGTCTTACAAAAAAATTCAAAGGAACTTCTAATGGGCAAGGATGAAATTAGCAGCAAGAAATTATGAAAGGAAACAATTTTATGAGTAAAGCAAGCATATGATAAATGCAGTAGAGCAAATACTTATAAAACTAGTATAAAGGTTAAAAGACAAAAACAGTGAAATAAATCATATCTAAAAAATTATAGGGACTCCAAAATAAAGAGAGATAAAATATGAAAACATATATATAAAACATGAAGGGGGGAGTTCAAATGAATTTCTTTTAAAATATGTTCAGACTTAAGTGTCATTAACTTAATATACACTGCTGTATACTTAGGCTGTTATATATAAATCTCATGGTAACCATAAACCAAAAACCTATAATAAAGGAAGTTATCAATCACAAGCAAAGAGAAAGGAGAAGAAAGGAACAGAGAAGAAACACATAAACAACCAGAAAACAATTAACAAAGTGGCAATAAGTACATGCCTATCAATAATTACCTTAAATGTAAACAGTCTAAATGTTCTAATAAAAAAATGGGGTGATAGAGTGGAAACAAAAAAATAGACCTATCTATATATTGTCTGAAGACATTCATCTCAAACCTAAATATACACCAGACTGAAGGTGAAGGAATGGAAAAAAATATTCCATGCAAAAGGAAATGAAAATAAAGTTGGGGTAGCAATACTTACATCAGACAAAACAGACTTTAAAACAAAGACAGTTACAGAGACACAGAAGGGCATTACATAATTATAAAGATATCAATCCAACAAGAGGATATAAAAATTGTAAATATCTATGCACCTCAGATTGCAGCACCTAAATCCATAAAAGAAATATTAACAGATGTTTAATATCTGTTACAAAGGAGTTGACACTAATACAAAAATAGTAGGAGAATTTAACACCCTACTTGTCTCAATGTATAGAGGCATCCAGGCAGAAAATCAATATGGAAACAGTGTCTTTGAACAACACAGTAGACTGGATGAACTTAGACATACACAGAACATTCCATCTGAAAAAATCAGAATACACATTATTTTCAAGTATGCATGGAACATTCTCCAGGAGAATTCACATGTCAGTCCACAAAATGAGTCTCAATACATTTAAGAAGATTGAAATAGTATCAAGCATCTTTTCCGGTTAACCATAAGGGTATGAAACTAGAAGTCAATTACAAGAAAACCTGAAAAAAACCCCACAAAGACATAAAGGCTAAACAACATGTTACCAAACAACTAATGGATCAATGAAGAAATCAAAGAGTAAATTAAAAAAAAATACATTAAAACAAATGAAAATAGAAACACCACAGTCCAAAATTTTTGAGATACAGCAAAAGCAGTTCTAAGAAAGAAATTTATAACAGTATAGGACTCAAGAAATAAGAAAAATCTCAAACAATCTAACCCTATCCCTGAAGAACCTAGAAAAAGAAATAAAAAAAGAACAAGCAAAAAACAAAGCCTAAGTTATTAGGAGGAAGAAAATAAAGATCAGAGCAAAAAATAGAGACTGATTAAATAGTAGAAGAGATCAATGAAACCAAGAGCTGGCTTTTTTTTTTTTTTTAAGATTTATTTATTTTAGAGAGATAGTGAGAGAGAGAGAGAGAGAGAGAGAGAGAGAGAACAGTGTGGAGGGGGAGAGGGAGAGAAAGAATTCCAAGCACACTTCCCACTGTGTGTGGAGCCCAATGAGGGGCTCAATCTTGCAACTGTGAGATCATGACCTGAGCTAAAATTATGAGTTGGACAATTGGGGCACCTGGGTGGTTCGGTCAGTTAAGTGTCTACCTTTGGCTCAGGTCATGGTCCTAGGGTCCTGGGATTGAGTACCACACTGGGTTTCTTGCTTAGCAGAGAGCCTGCTTCTTGCTTTCCCTTTGCCTGCTACTCCCCCTGCTTGTGCTCTCTCTCTCAGTCAGATAAATAAAATCTTAAAAAAAAAAAAAAAAAAAAGAGTTGGACTATGAACCAACTCAGCCACCCAGGTGCTCCAAGAGCTGGTTTTTTGAAAAGATAAATAAAATTGATAAAACTTTAGCCAGACTTATTAGGAAAAAGAGAGAACCCTAATAAATAAAATTAGAAATGAGAGAGGAGAAGTAACAATCAGCACCACAGAACCAAGGATCATAAGACACTACAACAAACTACGATATGCTTATGGACAATTTAGAAAAAAATGGAGTCGGGAAATTGGAGGGGGAGATGAACGATGGGAGGCTGTGCACTCTGAGAAACAAACTGAGGGTTTTGGAGGGGAGGGGAGTGGGTGTCAAGTGAGCCTGGTGGTGGGTATTAAGGAGGGCATGTACTGCATGGAGCACTGGGTGTAGTGCATAAACGGTGAATCTTGAAACACTGAAAAAATTTAAAAAAAAAAGAAAAAAATTAAAAAAGAAAAAAATGGATAAATTCCTAGAAACATACAATTTTCTAAGACCAAATCAAGATAAAACTTAAAAACTGAAATGACTAATTACTAGTAATGAAGTTGGATTAGTAACCAAAAAACCTCCAAGAAATATAAGTTCAGAACCAGATGGATTCACAGGTGAATACTAAGAAACATTTAGAAAAGAGTTAGTACCAATTTTTCTCAAACTATTCCAAAAAATATGAGAGAAAAGAAAGCTGCCAAACACATTTTACAAGGCCAGCAATACTCTGATACCTAAACCAGATAAAGATATGACAAAAAAAGAGAACTATAGGCCAATATCACTGATGAACACAGATGCAAAAATCCTCATCAAAATATTAGCAAACAGCATTCTACAGTACATTAAAAGGATCATTCACCAAGATCAAATTGAATTTATTCCAGGGATGCAAGTATGGTTCAACAACACAAATCAATGTGATAACATCATTAACAAAATAAAGGACAGAAATTATATGATCATCTCAGTAAGATAGAGAAGACACACTTGACAGAATTTGTCATCCATTCATGATGAAAACTCTCAACAGAGTGGCTTTAGAGGCAACATACTTCAACATAATAAAGGACATATATGATAAATTCGTAGGTGATAATATTCAATGGTGAAAAACTGACTGCACTTCCTCTAAGATTGGAAACAAGACAAAGATGTCCATTCTTGCCACTTTCACTCAACATAGTACTAGAAGTCTTAGCTACAACAATCAGACAATAAAAAGAAATAAAAGGCATCCAAAATAGTAAAGAAGAAGTAAAACTCAGAATTTGCAGGGGACATGATACTATGCATAGAAAACCCTAAAGAGTCCATAAAAAAACTATTAGGAGTAATAAATGAATTAAGTAAAGTTGCAACATACAAAGTTAATATACATAAATCTGTTGAATTTCTATACATTAATAATGAAGTAGCAGAAGGAAAAATTAAGAAAACAATGCCATTTACAATTGCACCAAAAAGAATAAAATACTTAGGAATAAACTTAATTAAGGAGGTGAAAGACCTATATCCTGAAAACTATAAAACACTGATGAAAGAAACTGAAGAGGACACAAACAAATGAAAAGGTGTACCAGGCTCATGGGTTGGAAGAATTAATGTAGTTGAAATGTCCATACTGCTTAAAGCATTCTAAAAATTTAACACAATCCCTATGAAAATACCAATAATATTTATCAGAGAACTAGAACAAATAATCCAAAAATTTGTTTAGAACCACAAAAGACCCCAAATAGCAAACAATCTTGAGAGAAAACAAAGTTGGAGGTATCACAGTCACAGATTTCAAGATATATTACAAAGCTATAGTGATCAAAACAGTATGGTACTTGTACAAAAATAAACACATAGATTAATCGAACACAACAGAGAGCCCAGAAATAAACCCATGCTTATTTGATCAATTAATATTTGACAAAGCAGGCAAGAATATAAAATGGGGAAAAGACAGTCTCTTAAATAAATGATGCTTGAAGAATTGACAGCTACATGTAAAAGAATGAAACTGGTCCATATGTCATGTATGTAATAAAAACTACATATACACAAATTAACTCAAAATGAATTAAATACTTGAATGTAAGACATGAAATCATAAAACTCCTAGAAGAAGACATAGGTAGTAAATTCCTTGACATCAGCATTAGAATTGTTTTCTTTTCTCTGACTCCAAAGCTAAGGTCCACAAAGCAAAAAAAAGGGTGCAAAATAAACACATGGGACTACATCAAACAAAAAGTTCTCCATAGTGAGGGAAACCACCAACAAAACAAAAAGGCAAGATACTGAATGGAAGAAGATATTTGCATATCATATATCAGATAAAGGGTCAATATCCAAAATATATAAAGAACTCATATGACTCAATGAAAAAAATCTGATTTAAAAATGGACACAATCAGGGAGTTTCCCCAAGAAGACACACAGATGGCCAACAGGCATATGAAAAGATGCTCAACGTCATTAATATCAAGGAAAAACAAATCACAACCACAATGAGATATCACCTAACACCTGTCAGAATGGCTGATATAAAAAAAGATAAGAAAATTGTTGGTGTGGATGTAGAAAAAAGGGAAACTTGTGCACTTTTATAGGAATGTAAATTGGTGCAACCTGTATGGAAGACATTATGGAGGTTTCTCAAAAAAAAATTAAAAATAGAATTACCTCATCATCCAGCAGTTCTACTACTGGATACCTATCCACAGAAAACAAAAACACTAATTTGAAAAACATAGATGGATCTCTTTCTATAACAGTCAAGCTATATCTACTGGGTATTATGCTAAGTGAAATAAATTAGACAGAGAAAAATAAATATCACATAATTTCACTTATAAATGGAATATAAGAAGCAAACAAAACCCAGGCTTTCCAAAAAGGAGGGGGGTTGGGGTGTGTGAAATGGGTGAAGGGGATCAAGGAGTACAAACTTCCATTTATAAAATAATTAAGGGTTGGGGTATGTAACAGATAACATGGGAATTACAATCAGCAGCATTGCATTAACTTTGTATGATGACGGTTACTAGTTTTATTGTGGTGATTAGTCTGCAATGTATACAACTGTTGAATCACTATGATATACACATGAAACAAATATATGTCAATAATATTTCAATTTAAAAAGGAGAGAAGGAATCTTGGAGAAAGTTGGGATGGATCTAAGAGGTAGGATGCAGCCCTCTTGTTTCTAGATGGCTTCATTTGTGTGAGCTCCCATCTATATTCCTCAAAGACCATGGCATTTGCAGTAGAATCATTGTACCTTAAGTTTATTCATTTTGTGTAAGTCCTCATTCATTAGTAAATTCTTTTGTTTTATTTGTAAAAACTTCAACCTGTTTTGCAGTTATGCAAAGGGGTAACAAGATGAAGATATTTATTCTGAATGTGTGCAGAAGTATTAAAGGCCATAGAATAGTGGGTGAGGCAACCCCCAGGAAAAGGAAAGTGGGCTTATTGCCTGATGACTCCTCCCCATGAGAAGATTCTCCTTTTTTTTTTTTTAAGACTTTATTTGACAGAAAGAGAGAGATCACAAGTAGGCAGAGAGGCAGGCAGAGAGAGAGGGGAAAGCAGGCTCCCTACTGAGCAGAGAGCCCGATGGAGGGCTCGAACCCAGGACTCTGAGATCATGACCCGAGCTGAAGGCAGAGGCTTAACCCACTGAGCCACCCAGGTGCCCCGAGAAGATTCTCCTTTTATGCTACGAAGTTTTGGGTTTCAATTTTCTTATTTATTCATTCATTCATTCACTCATTCATTCTTTGAGAGCCAGGGTGTTCACATGTGGGGGGGACAGAAAAAGTTGAGGATTTACCCTCGCAGCATGGAGCCTGATCCCTAGACTCTAAGATCACAACCTGAGCTGAAATCAAGGTTCTCACACTCAACCAAGTGACACCCACACAACCCCTGGGTTTCGTTTTTCTTAGAGAAGATCTACTTTTCTAGAGGGGATCTCTTATAGAATGGCATGAGCTACTGAGATAATAATACCAAGAAGAGGTGTTTCAACAAAATTCATCTTTTTTAAAAGATTTTATTTATTTATTTGACAGACAGAGATCACAAGTAGGCAGAGAGGCAGGCAGAGAGAGAGAGAAGGAAGCAGGCTCCCTGCTGAGCAGAGAGCCCAATTTGGGGCTCCATCCCAGGACTCTGGGATCATGACCTGAACTGAAGGCAGAGGCTTTAACCCGGGCACCCCAACAAAATTCATCCCAGGACTCTGGGATCATGACCTGAACTGAAGGCAGAGCCACCCGGGCACCCCAATAAAATTCATCTTAATGCTGTAGAACTGTATAGGTCTTAAAATCGGAATATTGACATTTAGGATAAAAATGATGCTAAAAGAAAAAAGTATATTTTAAAACTATGTTTTAAATATGTAGTCTATGTAATATATGTTTGTTGAAGAGAAAAACCAAAATATTGAGAAAAGCATCAAGAGTCTCTGGCCACTTGGATGGCTCAGTCATTAAGCATCTGCCTTCAGGTCAGGTCACGATCCCAGGGTCCTGGGATTGAGCCCTGCATTGGGCAACCTGCTCCTTGGAAAGCCTGTTCTCCCTTTCCCATTCCCCCTATTTTTGTTTCCTCTCTCGCTGTATCTCTCTCTGTCAAAATCAATCAATCAATCAATCAATCAATCTTTAAAAAAGAATAAAAGTCTCCCCTAGCCTATTATTTTTAGCATTCTTTTATGTACCCTATTTTACAGAGAAATAATTTTTTAAAAAGACATAGAAAATGCTAATTTTGTTTTGTGACTTGATTTTTCCCAGCTAGTGTAGGATCTTGTCCATAAATGCATTTCTAGCACAGTCTTAACTTTTGTAGATGTGTAAAGGTTTGTTTCCTCTGAGCTATACTTTCTCATTTCATCTCTTGTATCCTGGCTATTGTGGAGTGGGGTGCAGAGGGCAGGGGAAGATAGTTTACTTCCTCCTGTTTAGCCATGTGATTGGGTGGAAAGACCCCACTCACAGCTCTAGAAGTACACACCCAAATTGGTTTAATTTTGTGAGAGTTTCTACCTTCAGCCCCTATGATCAGTACAAGAATGGGAATGAAAAAACTTGGACCAATAACAGATGCCAGGACAAGTAGACAGATCAAAATATCCTTGTTCTCTTCTGGATGATGTTTGGATTGTGAAGCTTGAAGTTCCCATAACCATTTTGTGACCATAGAGGGGATCCCAGAACTGCCCAAGGAAGTCTCCCTTCTGTGAGCCTTCAGAATGGTTTAGGATTGCCTTTCCCCTGTTCTGGAAAGCCTTCCCCCAAAGAGTGGGCCACAGAGGACTTGTATAGAGTAGTTCTGGTCATAATAAGGTGCAGTGACACTTAGTGGCAGTCTTACTCTCTGAACCTCAGTTTCAGTGCCAGTAAGGTGGAGAGAAAACCATAACTACAACTGGTGAGAATTTAAGGAATATATTGAAGAACATGATTATTATGTGATTGGGGTGTTGTGAAAAACCAGACACAACAATACAGAGGAGTGGGGAGAAAGTGAGAGAGAGAGACAGAGGAGATGTGACTAGAAAGAGTCTGGCCCTGGGGATCTTGCTCAAATGCAGACTATTAGTTGAGAGGACTTGGACGAGGCCTGAGTTTCTGTGTTTCTAACTAGCCCCCTCCTCTTGGTGATACTGATCTGTTGGTTTGTAGACCACTTGGGAAGCAAAGTTCTAGATCACAAATTAGGATGGACCTCATTATCCTTACTTGCATTCCCTAGAAGCCCTCTCTACTATCCTTTCAATGTCAGTTCTGGATGTGTTCAATGTTCTGTGTGCTCTGTTTGTTACTACATAGATGAAAAGGCTTAATTATGGCAGGTGAAGGGGATGCCCCATCACCTCTGCTTATCCTGTATAGTTTAATTGGAAACTCCTTTACAAATGGAGCTGAGCTCATAAGTCAGAAAGTACTTGTGGAATCACGGCCAAAGCCTGGGTGGAGGGCTTCTAGGGAGGGAAGGTAGGAAATGAGAGGTTTTCAGTGTCATCAATTCCCACCATTGTTGGATGTTCACATCTCACTGCCCAGGAAACAGCTTCATCTGCAGTTTCCTTCATGAGTCCAGGAAGATCAAATTACTTTTTGGGTAGAAGGTAGGTTAAGAGGGGGACTTGTTTCCCATGGGCAAGGATTTTACATGTGGCCAGAATCCAATACCAGGGTTCTGCACACTTGAGATGTAATTGAGGAGCAATAGATTCAGACTCAGAAGAACCAACTGCCTTCAGAGATCTGAAGTTACCTGCTTAGATTCTTGGACAAGCTACTCAACCACCCTGCAACTCATATTTTTCCTCTGTAAAATGGAGGTTATCAAATAGCTCAAGCTTTCTAACAACCCTATCATGAGGAACAAGTAAGAAAATGGATGGAAGAACTTTGAAAAACAAATAAAACATTATATAGTTGTGAAGAATTATAGAGACAGGAGTTCTAAGGCAACTTAGCTACCCAATTGCCCAACTGTAAAATTATGGCTAAGACTTTAAAAACCCATTAGGTGGGACCTAAATATAACCAAGGAAGGGGCAAAACATAGAAAAATCTATCTGCTCATGAAATCTATCTGCTCAGGAAATCTATCATGTACCATGCTGTTTCACATGGCTGGTCATCCTTGCCTCCAAGGTCAGGACAGAACCAGTCAAAGCAAGACTCCAAATGATGTAGGTGGCCCCTTGGAGGTGTGTTGTGTGCATTTAGATTGAAGCTAAAGAGGTCTTACTGCTTTAATAAAGCACATTTGAATAAGAGGATGGAGTCAGTTTCTTCCATGTTGTTGATAGTAGAATGAGAATACCCCAAGAATCCAATGTAATGAGGGAAAAGAGCAGAGAAAGTATCCATACTTCTACTCCGCCAAAGAGTTATACCCATTCTGGAAGCCTTACAACTCCCGAATATTCTTTTCTAATGCCTTGATCTGAATTAACAAATCCCACACTCTTATGCTGAAGAGATTGGAGCACATGCTCTGGATTGATTTCTTGATGTTTTTGGAAGAAGCACGAATAATTCAGAAACTACCTGGCATACATAGCAGAGGATCTGGGACCTGGCCAGAGGAAAGCACAGAAAATAGACTGGTTATAAACTCTTGTGTCTTAGTTCACATGGTCTAATAATCAGAAGATGTTTTAGACTTCATGAACAATATGATTCTGATAGGTAATGAAACTGAGAATACTGGGCTGGGAATAGAAAAGATGAGCAAGTCAAAGGATCAACTCTGTCAAAAGAATGACTTTTCCATTTTGCCATTAGATTCTGCTCAAATGTTTTCTTCTAGGTGTATCTTTCTCTGACACCAATTAAGAAAATTAATACCCACCCCATGCATATATACACATTGCATCTCTCTTCCTTCCTTATCTCAGCACTTGGCATCCTATATACATATGTATTTTTTTCAGTTATCTCTCTTCGACACTATATGGTAGTTTCACGAAAGTTTGATTTCTTTGTTTACTATTGTATACTTAGCATGTAGCACAGTCTGAAAATAATAGGTGCTCAATAAATATCTCTGAAAGAATGATGCCCTGATATCAATGTCTCTGAACCCTTCCCTTCCCTTACAGTTTTAGATTATTCTTATGTTTCCCTCCCATTCTTCTCATCGCCTTCAATATTTTTATTAGCGTATTTTAATCATCCTCACTATCCTCATCAGATAAATTTTTCTGTATTTCTATTTGTGGACAATTTGAAAACCTATGGCTCTTCAAGGCAACACCCTCCTGGCAATATATCCATTGAGCACAAGAGGGACCAACAATTGCATTTCAAGTCAAACATTTCTCAATCTCCTTAAGGCAGATGGCTTCCTTTGTGAAATGCACTTCTCAGGGTATCTTCCTCCCCAGGGCATTTATGAAAAGCGACTAGGATAGTTAGATAAAAGAAAAGTCATCAGATCACTTTCCTAGTGATATCATAAATCAGGGCAAATGGTATGTCAAAGTTCTAACTCCCTGAATGGCACTGTGATTTCTGAGTGGCAAGAAACATATTTTTCTAGTGTGAGAAATTTTGTCACAGGTAGGAAAATATCACTGGAAAATGTTTGACATATAGTAAGCACTCAAAGTTTTTGGAATGAGTATGTGAATGAAATCCCCCTGGATGCTTCCTTTCTCCTTCCTATGTTGGTGGCTTGAATATGGAGATTTGTGGTAGAATTAACTACATATCCATACTTTTTTCTCCAAAACCCAGCTGTCCCTGTGTAGCCTCTGTCTTCCTGTACATAAAACATTCCATGTGCATCTGGAGACTCAGAGAAAGGACCCCGCAAGTCTGCACATGAAATTTGCAGCAAGCTTCTGCACCTGTGGGCTGAGCGATCTGGAATATATTTGTGTTTCCTGGTCACACTTGGAGCAGTGAGATTTGACCTTTAGAAAGCAGTGGTTTGTTGAGAGCCTGTTCTTAGTTCTTTTTAAATCATGTACACGTTGCAAAACTCGGACACCTCTGCCTACCAAAGGCTGAAAGAATGTGCCTTGAAGCCAAGTCTAGACAGAATTCCAAGGCAGGGGAGTCAGTGGGACAGGGAAATCACTGCAGGGTCTATGCCAACTTTCTGTCCTACTATTTTACCATTTTTGTGTTTCTGGATTTTAGCCAACATGAGAGGCCTTTTGTGCCAAGAATGGCCATAACAAGTGGGTTGGGGTTTCCACTGAAGGTTAATTTAAATGTTCCACCTTCCTTCAGCTCCTCATTTAGAGTGTGTTACTGTTCCCGAGGCAGCCCCAAGACTTTCCAGGCCTCTGGTTTACTGAGGGAAGGAGCAAAGGGAGGCCAAGCTTACTCTTGTCATTTCTTAGTTTATAGACACCTGTAATCAATCATCAGATGAATGGGGATTTACAAAAACAATTGAATTAGGAAAGTACTAATCCCAACTGTCAATGTGATAAGTAAAATACAGAATGAAGGTGGAGAAGACAGACAAGGTGTTTCTGCAGCACTTTCTACAGATGTGCAATCCAATTTAATAACTCAAAGCTGTGCCATACCTGAACCACACAGCTTATACTCTATTAAAAGCTGGCACCCCAAATCCTCATGAAGTTCTTGATCTTTATCTTAAACTGTCTGTCCCCACCTATTTCAAACTCTATGTCCTGAGGGTAACATTCTCACAATGTCCGACTTTCCTTGTTTATAGTCAGCTCTCTCTCTCCCTCATCCCACACATATAATCAGTCTTGAGTCCTGCTGATTTTACTTCCTGCCCATTCATATCCATCTCTACTGTCACTGCCCTGGCGCTGACTCTACCATCACTCACCTAGACCACTGCAGTCATCTTTGGCTCACCCTCTTCAGCCATATTCTCTACCCCAACCCCACTCTCAAACCCATTCTCCACACTGCAGGCAACACCATGAATCTACCATATGAATCTGACCTCGCTCTTTCCTGCCTCACATTCTCATCTTTGGTCATACCAGACTGTTTATAAACCACTTGACACCACCTTCCACACACACCTCTGCTGTGTCAGAGGTGCTTGTGCCTTTGCCCTTGATTACCCACTTCCCAGGTATTCCTAACTTGCTTCACTAACATTTACTTCTCAAGACTTGGGTAAGGTTATATGTTTTAGAAATCTTCTCAAATATACCACTTTGGGACAAATGTCCTTTCTCATTCTGCTCATAACTTTCCATGTAATTTTTTAAATTATTTGATGACATATCTTCCTTAAATTCTCAGATCCCAAATCTCAGATTGTACCTACAATGCTTGGTCCAATACTTAGAACACAATAGGTACTCAAGATGTCTTTGTTCAATGGAAATTATTAACTTCACTTTCTCCTCAAATCAGTTTGAGGAGATTAGCTTCACTTAGCTTCACAATTTAGCTTCACTTTCTCCTCAAATCAGCTCTTATCATCGATCCCCTTGACTTGTTTTTTTTTCTTGTCTTGGCAATGGTTTAGATTGTTCTTCTAGTGATGCTGCTCTGTTGTCTTGTTGAAGTAGAACCACTACTTCTAGATAGGACCAGTACTTCGAGGGAATCTCTCAGGAGTTCAGGATCCAGTCTTGGGAACTCTCAGTGGCCTCTTTACAGTTCAAAGAAGCTTTTTCAATGAGGATTTGATTCCTCAATGACTTTGAAATTAGGTGTGGTGAGTTGAGTACATGATTACTGTGAAATTAAAAAGTTGTCTCAAAATAAAATCAAAGGGGAATAAGATTCTATGGAAGAGATAACAACTGTATAGCATTTTACAGAGACAAAGTCCTGGTTATCATATTTGGAGATGTAGGTAGACTAGTACCCAGTTAGTAATATTTATTTTATGAATTTTGGCTGTATATCAGCATCCCCTAGAAACTTTTAGAAAAGCTGATAGCCAAGTCCAATCCCAGAGATTCTGAATATTTATTTGATCCAGGTACAGCTTGAGTATTGGCATCTTCTAAAAAGTCCCCCAACAATTTTCTCTCCATTAGCTTCTTCCAGGTGAGAGTGAGTCTTGTCCATTGTGCTCCTAATGATAGTGGATTTCACAAAAGTTTAGGTGATTTCTCTTTAGCATAGCTTCAAATGATACTTCAACCTGGAATTTCACTATAAGAGCCATTTGTGGGGGAAAAAAAACTACAAAAGGATCACATTTATGTTTTTCTAACAGTTAATTTAAGCTTTGCTAGGCACTTGCACATATAAATATATACCCAGTGCAAATGTAACATATCTTATGAATAAGCAGAATGTGGGAGGACAGGCATTCCTGTGCTGTGACCTGCTGAAATAACATACTTTTAACTTCATTTGGAGAAAGTCTGGAGATTGGCCTTCATAAACTTAGGTGGGAAGACATTACAGGGAAGCAGAATTTGCCATCCCAAAACGTGTCTCTTTGGCATGTGGATTATTTCAGGCTGATTATTCTGAAAAACAAAAAAACAACAAACAAACAAAACCCAGAAGACTTAAGAATTTTTTGTTTTTACCTGCCCTGGTAACTGCCTAAAAGAATGGAGCACTGGGTGTGCTGCATAAACAATGAATTTTGGAACACTGGAAAAAAATAAATTAAATTAAATTAAAACAAAACCAAGCAAACAAAAAAAGAATTTAGATAGAGGACCTATTCCAGGAAGGGAGTTATCACCACAGATAACTAGAGTATTAGTATGAATGAGGTATGGGAGACAGGGAAGAACCTAGCAAAGCCTGTTTGATAAAAAGTCCCAGTTTCTGAGTGGCTCAGCAAATATTTGTTTACTGAACATTTATTCTTTCCATTCTTCCTGTGAATTATCTCCCCTCTCTGTGAAGCCCAGGATCCCTATCCCCTTCTCCTTGGTCCAGAATGACAGATATACCTCATTTTGCCTGACTATCTTTGGAATCTCTCATATATACATGGATTCCATGTACATATGCAATTATATCTGGTTCTCTTCTGTTAATCTGTCTCATGTCAATTTAAGTCTCAGATCAGGCAGAAGATTATTAACGAGTGGAGAAAAGTTTTTTCCTCCCCAGCAATATCTGTCAGGGTGAAGGGGCTGCCTGAAAGACAAGCTCTCCTGTTGCTCAGTTTTTATTTATTTATTTTTCTTTTTAAAGTATTCTTCATGAAGGAAGACCAACCATCATTGGGAAGATTAAATAGTATATCAACCCTTGGCAATATAACTTAAGTTCTATTTTTCTTTCATTTTTCAGGTATTTCACACCTGCTACATTGGAGTTACAAATTCAAAAATTCTGTGCTCATATTTCTTTTAGTCTTTGAAGAGCATCCACCTTGAGAAGGTAGGGTAGCATAGGTTAAGCAAAAGTATTTGATACTTCATATTCATTGAGGAGACTGAAGATTATATGACTCAGTGATTATAAAACAATTAGAGTGATGCCTCGCACCCAGTTAGTCATATATAAGTGCTTGTTAAACAAAAACAAATACAAAGAGTAGAAAGCTGCTATTTTTGCTTCCTGAAGCTCCTTCCCCAAACTCATTCCAGGGAGCAAAACTTCCAGGATCAGGACAATAGTAGGACATTCAGGTATGCATTTCTAGCACTTTTATCTTCATTGATTCCTTCCTAATAGTCTTATAGCAAAGGCTTTTACTTTGCCAGTTCTTTTCCTTCCAAGGATAATTTAGGAGTGCTTTGTTTTGTCTTTGAGATTTGGGAGCAGGCAGAGTTCACAGAAAAATTACAAGTCAATTTAAAGCAACTCAACAAGTTCTTATTAAGTATCACTATGTTTGTGTGTGCATATGTATTTCTAATTATACTTCACACACACACACACACCCTATTGGTTTTGGATGGAAGGAGTCTGCAATCAGGTTGATATGTCCATAATTTATCCATTTCCCAACATTTTCTTGCAAAGAGTCTGACATTAAACAGAATAAATTTCTTAGGGTATATAATGACAGATCTTCAACTGTAAACAACTAAGTTAGACTCTGCTAGCTTAGGTTAAAAAAATGAACGTGTTGGAAAGATAGTGGAGAGCACTCAGAAATAAGGAAAAGCTTCATAGATTATTTTTCTTCAAGACACTACACTAAATTGTGTTTTGTTACGGTGAGAAATTTGGATTTAATTACAATGAAAAAGGAAACCATCAATTGATTTAAGGGACAGATGTAGTGTGATCTGATTTATATTTTCAGGTAATGGCTCTAGCTGCTGTGTGGCTAATGGATTGTAGACATGGGAGATAGGATCAGGATAGTCAGTTAGGAGACACATTTCAGCCAGTGGAGAAATGATGGGGCTCTTGCTAGTGAGAAATATCAACATGGAAAGTAATGGATAGAGGTGAAACATATTTTTAAGTTTAGGGAAGGGAAAGAAGTATCAAAGGCTCCTCATCAGAGGCTCTAGGACTTCTGACAGGACCAACGAGGTGAACAGTCATGCTGCATACTAAGAAGAAAAAAACTGAAATAGAAATATGTTTGAGTATGTCATCAAAATTATTGTTGTGGCAGTTTGAGATACCCATTATATATCCACATGGAAATGGTGAGTCAGGAGTAGGTATCAGAGTCTGGAGTTTCAGGAAAAGGCCAGGGCTAAGAGGTATCTCTTTTTAATTTTTATATAGGTAAATTTAAAGTGGTGGGGGTAGATGAATTTTCTGAATTAAAGACACACACAGAACAAAAAAGGTGTAGGATGGCACATTTGAGTGGGCACTTTAAAGGTCAACAAGAGGAGACAAGTGAGGGAAGAGGGAAAGCAGGAGAGTGTGGTGTCACAGCAACTCAGAAAAGATGAATTAAACCTTGCTGTGAAGTAAAGAGAGCAGAGAGATGCTGCTAATAGATTTGGTGGTGGCATAGAGGTCATGGGTGATTTTCACAAAGACAGACACAATGGTAGAAATAGAGGACTTATTGGGATATGATATTCTTCATTCTATCCAGAACAGTGGGAAGCAGAGAATGGGATGCTAATTGGAGAGAGTGTAGCCTTAAGGTGGGATTATTTTAAGATTGCCTGTTCGGATGCTGATGGTAGTGATCCAGTAGAAAGGGAGAATGTGATGATTTATCAAAGACTGGAGCCAAGTCTTTGAAAAGACAAGAGGGCATGAGATCCTGGTGTGTAATTGGAACACTTACCATTTGATGAGAATGGGAACTTCATCCCTTAGCAAAAGGCAGAGGGCAGAGAACAGGTGGCCAGCAAATATGGTGGAGGAGAGATGAAAACGCTCCTACCTACTTGCATGTTTTCTCAATAATTGTTACCTCAATAATGAGGTAACAGCTGAGGGTAAGAGTAGCCTTGATGTAGAAAATATGAAGATAAACAGGTAGAAAATAGTTGTTTGGGGAGTTTAAAAGTGAACATGAAAGGGAGATACTTATAGAGCTGCCTGGTACTATTGGGTGTCTATTTCAGATTTCAGACATGAAATTTGAGACCAGTCTGTATAATGGGGTTTTTGTCCACCAATGTTTAGCTGCAATGGGACAGGACCCAAGTCTACTACTGTTATTAATAATACTAGCTAGCATATATTGAGTGCTTACTTTGTGTCAGATACTTTTTAAAGCACTTTACAAGTGCTTACTTTATGATGTATGTGCTATCATAGGTAAGGAAACTGAGGCACATACAGATTAAGTAATTTGTTCAAGGTCACACAGTAAGCAGTGGCTAGAGCACATTACAGATCCTAGCAGTTAGGCTCAAAGGACCACATACTTTGCACCTTGTAGCGTTATTACTAGGAAAAACAAGCCAATGGTATACAAAGCATCTAGCACAGTGTTCTTCCCATAGGAATCATTCAGTGAATTTTAGGTAATATGAATAAGAGCATTTAGAGATTTACTCCATAGAAATTTTGTAAAGTTTAAAAAAGCTGACATGTGTGAATTTTGAGACTAGCACCTGGAACTTAAAAATGTTGGTGCACTCCTGCTCTATCCTTCCCCACCAACCTACAGGTAATCAGATCGGATTTGATGGCCAAGAACTGTGTTGCCACAGGAGACCACTAGGTGGCGCCACTAAAGAGCAAGTCTGTTTCATTCACCTTTGGGTCTTTAATTCAGATATAGGTGGGCAAGCAGAAGCGGGACCTTGACAACCAAAACGAAGAGTTGTCATAAATAAATAAATGGACAGAGAAGGGGAGAGTTGCATTTAAAACACCCATCTGGGCAAGCAAATAAAACAAAGAGTATGCATATCCAAAGAAACTGTTATTTGATAGGCCAGCAACAAAAGCCAAAGCAAATTTCTTATGCTTACATGCTAAATAAGACAGGAATCTTGCCTATTTTCTCTAAATCAGGCTATGCTCCAAAACCTTTAAATCCATAGGTCAGACAAAATCTCAGACAGTGGGCATGGACGTACACATCTTTCCTTTTCATGCCTCCTGCACAGGTAATTGAGATGCAGTGCTGTAACTAAGTAAGGTCTGTGTTCCTGCCCGGAGCTTCGACCCAGCCCAACCTATAATTTGATAGCTATCTCTGTCGCGGGCAGCTCCATCCAAGGGCAACAAATGAAAACACCTAGTGTTCAAGGAACGTTGCCTCAGAAGGAGACTATTCCAGGTATCCTCGTTAGGGCAGCACCTGCATTCCAGTTGTTTCTTTCTGAATGGCAGCAGTCAGCCACAGAACAGCACAGCATACTTTCCTTATCTTTGTTTCCCTCAGAGCAGTGATGTAATGCGATGGCAATCTCTGCCTGTTTATTGTATCATCAGCAATAGCTCTATGACTACATAGTATTCTGAAAAGGGCATAGATACAATTAAAATGTAAGTAAACTAAAAACCCACCTCACCACATTATCATGGCCCTTGGGTACATTTTCCGAGTTCCACTCTTCCTAACCCCAGCCATGTTCAAGTCTTGGTATTGTTTCCTGGATTGCCCCACTAAGGCCATATGTATCTGCTTGTAGCCAGTGCAACTGAGCTCCCCAAACACAGATTCCCATGAAAACGGAACAAAAGAGAAGGGAGAGGCAGAGCATGTTAAATGTCTCATTAGGCCTTCTGTCTGATTCTCATTAGATTCGCTGACTGCTTCTCATTAGGCCCATTGCCTCAACTTCTTGCAGGCCCTGAACATGTAGGCCAATGCTTATTGTCATGGTTGGTCCAGAAGATCCATTTCATTTATTCACAAATTGAATGTGGCTTCTGAAAAGTCCCGGGCAATTTTTTTTTTTTTTGGCAAAGTTAAGACAGGCTTATTGTTTTTATTTGCTATTTTTCAAGCAATCCTAAGCAGGGTGGGCAGGAGAAATAATTTAAAGACCCGGCACAAAAACTTCAAACTCTGCTGAAGAATTGGGGTGTTGGGAGCCAACCGGTCTGCCTGAGGTGCAAACATCAGCAACGGGTGACATTGTGGGCAAAGTCACAAATGCCACTGGGTCAGATATAACAAGGTGCCCACAGGCAGGGTATGGAGAAGGACAGCCATCACAGGCCATCGATGAGCTGCAACTCCCATCCTCACTGTTCTCTGGGAACATTTGCCCAGTTGTTGAATTGACAGCCAGATGATAGTATGGAAAAGTCACCATACAGTCGAGTATTCTACAGACTATGTGTGTAGCATGAAAAAAAAACATGTATATCTTAATATTCTTCTCATTAAGGCAAGTGGCTGCTTCCTTCTACTGGGAAGAAAGCTTCCAAGATATGGTGCTATTGGATGACATCAGTGGACATGGCCCTGAATTTTAGTACAAAATGTGTATATTCATTGGAGGAAACAGATACAGATGAGCATTTGCTCAGAGAGTGGCAAACAAATGCCTACTTTCTACATTCTCTCTTTGGTCTTTTTTTCTGTCGTGATGTTTGAGTTTCTTATTTGATGAACATGATAGGGATGCAAGATGGTTTTGAGAGTTATCTGGCATCTGAAATCAGAGAAGTGATACTCACAAGGAATTATTATTGTTATTATTATTATTTTCTTCCCTGACAGTCAAGTTCGAAGGAGGAAATTTGGTAACTTCACAAAGCAAATGTTTCTCTCTGAACTGATATGTGATCTGGGTTAGATATATAGACCTGTAGAGGAAAATGAAATTGCTCAAGAGAAACATTTGTGAAATTAGATATCAGTATAAGATTTGATACCTTCTTCCTCCTTTATGACCTTACACAGAGGGGAGAGAAAAGGTGTCTCCATAGAAAACCCTGTCCTCTCTCCGGAAGTTAAGGCTGGTATTCCCCAAGGAAGGAGGAGGGTGATGACTCACTGAGGAGGCAGCGGGTGTGGTCCCTTTTAGACATGCTCCAGCTGCTCCATAAGCTGGAAAGACATGGTCACTTCTCCTTTGTAGATTCTGCCTGAGTTTGCACTGTCCCATTTCTGAGATGGAGCTGAAATCATATTTTTATCCTATCTTATATGAAGAATTTCTATCTCAGCACATGACCATATCAATGCAGTAACATACTTTTTTTTGAAGATTTTATTTTTATTTATTTATTTGGCAGAAAGAGACACAGTGAGAGAGGGATACAAGTAGGGGGAGCAGGAGAGGGGGAATCAGGCTTCCTGCTGAGCAGGGAACCGGATGGGAGGCTAGACCACAGGACCCTGGGATCATAACCCAGCCAAAGGTAGACACTTAATGACTGAGTCACCCAGGCGCCCCACAGTAACTTATTTTTAATGTCATTGCTACGTGCTCAGTCTTAAAATGATCCTGTGTAGAGACTAGAGAATAGAACTTGCTTGTGTGAAAGGGTATGGCCATCCCAAAGATGTATCTATGAAAGTTTTTTTTTTCTCCCCTCTCCTCCAATATTGACTTCTAAGCAAGTTTCAGTATCCTTCGTGAGCTGCCTTCATCCTTTCATAAGTTCTTTATCTTTGGAGGACTCAGCTTCTGAGCATTCCAGGAAATGTGTATCCCAGACTGTGATGTTCATTCACAATATTCTCAAACAAAAAATTTTTTTCTCCTAATTGGCTGGCTCACAGAGTACACTATTTTATGAAGCCCTTCTAAAATGGCAGACAAAATAAATAAATAAATAAATAAATAAATTAATTAATTAATTAAAAAAATGACAGACAGATCTCTGTGCGTTAGTATCTGGGAGAGACATTCTTGTTGGTGCCGTGCGCCATGATTGTGGAGATGACATAAAAATTTTGGCTCTAAAGCTCTTTAGCAAAAAGCTCAGTTCAGAGACAGGCTAGAACAATGGGCTGAAAATGATCTTGGCCTTTCAAGGGCTTTATCCTATCCAAAGTTCCAGGAGGAGAACCTGATCTCCCAGAAAGTATTTCTTTTATTGCCAACCATAGAGAATCACTGACAAAACTAATTAAAGAATTTGAACCTCATTCTGTCTTTCCTTAGCTGACCCTTAACCAGGGGCTAGACTTGAAACAAAGACGCAAGATATAGAATATGAGGCTCTCACCAGGATAAAGAAGGCTGCATGGTCTCATTCCCCTCTTTGAAAGAGCTACTTGAACGCAAAATACCTCACCTTTTTTTTTCTTTTTTTACAATGGAAAAAGCTTTGGATTGCCATCAGAAATAATGAAGTTTGAAGTTCCTGAATATTATCCATTTATTGGACTGGACTTTCCAGCCTTTCCTTGAATTCAAGGAGTCAGGTCAAAACGGTGAGTTCTCATGGAAAATTAAGCACTTTTGCAAAGGTGCTTAAAGAAATATGGTTGTTTCAGGTTTCAGACTATCCAGGGATGATGGCCATTGACTTCCAGGCTTAAGACAATGATAAAGACCTCCAGATATGAATAGACTTATGTGGAATCTGGCTAGTCTACCTGAAAGGCTTCCTGCCATAAAATACTTGGTCCTGTCCTGGATATTCACCCCTCTTGTTCTTTAATCCCCCTGCCCCACATTTTAAGATTGCATAGTTTGGCAGTCACAGCAATGATCACATGGAATGGCATTTATTGATTGAATGAACACCTTGGCTGATTGAAGAATAACTATTTTAAGATTGTGAAGTGATTTCTGAAAGCTACATAAATATCCACTGAAGTGATCTATTATAACATACATCTTTATTAGTTATATACTGATATAAATTTGAAGGAGAGGGGCCTGAGGGAGGCTCCTGAAAGAATTTTTCATTTTGATATGGAAAAATACTAGGCTTAGAGATTCATAATTTATTTTTAAAATTAAAGAGCAGAAACACAAATGCTATTTTATTTTAAATGCATTTTCTTTGTTTTAGCTTTGGTAAAAAGAAAAGGTTTGGGCTCAAGAGTCATGATATCAAAATAATGGGTCTCCTTTCTTGACTTGTACACTAACTTGACTTACTGTTACTGCACTGATCAGGCTGCACAATCCTGTTTGATCCGTTGAGATTGCCTTTGTTGAATAGGCTTTTCCAAAGGCATTTTTACATTAAGTCAAGGCCCCCTTAATCCAGAGTAAAGCTATGTATACATAAGAGTGGCTAAATACAAATAAGGGTAGTCTCAAGAATGTGTTCTGAATGGGAACTCATGTGCTCCTCTCTGAGTCTGGCTGGAGTAGTGTTCCTGCTGTGTGCACGCCTTAGGAGATCACCCAGGGAACCGGATGCAATGCTTTGGCACATCATCTAATCCCCTCACTCTGGAGACCTAGTCTTCAATGCCAGATAGATTCTCTTGCAAATGACCAAATACTTGACTTTGAACTTTTGATGAAAGATTTAATGTGGGGTGATCAATGGGTGAAACTACATTATGTAACCCCAGAAATATGCAAAAAGTAAGAAAAAAAATGGGAAATTAACATTCTTGGATTATTTGACCATGAGAGAACAAAAATTACTTGAAGTTAAGGCTTTTATGACAATGGGATCTTGAAGGAATTGCAACTGAAATCCAAAGAAAAATGAAATAGTTGTATGTATTTTTTAAAGTTTCTGTGTTCGATTGTGCTCTGTAGAATCTACTATTTTCTTTTCCTTTAACAAAATCTTGGGCGTATTCCATAACTTCCTGGTCACATTTGGTAATTAAAACTTAGTGTGGCTTAATTTAAACCCTTAATTGCATATCCAATTTACAGCTAGAGCTGTGACTCTGGCTGCTTACAAAGAGGGTGGGGGGCAAGATCTGGCTCTGGATCAATACTGTCCCCTCCCTCCTCTAGACCCAGCTCCTCAGGCAGCCTGAAGGAGGGCTAGGGGCCCAGAGAAATCCCTCCTCAAATGCCCACTTGCCCTCGGGAGGGAGGAACCTTCGGACATTGTTGTCATTCTTCCTGGTTTTATTACTGGTGGTGTCACGTAGGTGGCATATGTGTGTTTTTGAGCTGGTCCAACTCTCCCCAAAGCAGCCTTGTCCACCATCAATTCTGTGTGGACATTCCAGCTCTTTACTTGGTGGCTACTGGAAGAAACTCATGGCTCCAGCTCCTCCACTAATGTTTGAGCTCCTTTAGTTGGAGCCAATGAAAGGCTGGGGCCCCTTTTCACATCACCCAGGGATGGGGAAAAAACAAACAAACAAACAAACAAACAAACAACTAGGTGGTTTGGAGATCACCCTGCCCTTCCCAGACATTTTTGCAGCAGTCCTTCCAAGTTCTGATGTCTTCAGAAATTTCTAGGCTACAGGAGGATCACAGATTACATAATTCTGTATGCTTGTGCCATATCACATTGGGCTCCCCCCAAAATTCCGGCACCTATTCCTCCATGGAGACATGTTGCAGGAGGGTCTGCCAACTTTGGAAGCTCTGGAAGCCTCCAGGTGGAGAATATGAGGTCAGTGTCTCCTTATGGCTGATCCCTCAGTCATTATGAATGACTCTCTAAGAGCCCCCTCAATTCATTTCTAAAGGGGAAACACACTTTCCCTTGCTTCTCAGTTAGGGATTAGAACATGCATTGCAATTTCCACAAGGCCCGTGCTAAGCACCTCACCTCTCCTGACATCTTTTCTGAGCTATGGAGAGCCTGGTGGGATGGTTCCTAGCAAAAGTGGGACTGTCCTATTGCCTCTCAGCCACCCTGAGGGGTGGTAGTGTCTGATCCCAAAGCATTATGGTTTCTTGAGGGTCTTGAGGCTTCGTGAGGACTATCTTTGTCTCCAGTGGTATTAAATATCTTGTTCTAACAGCAAGATTGGTAAAAGTGACTTATTCAGGAAATACATGATTCTAAAAATGTAACTATTTTGGTGGACAATTGAATGAAAGATTACATTTAACATAGTCTATTTTAATTATTCATTCTCAAAATGATTTTTATACCTAGAGCTCAAATAATAGTCATTTGCTTCATGAAAATTAGAGGAAGGAGATGGAGCTGAGTTTATCTTCTCAAAGCATAGGCTCAGGGCCACAGCACACAGTTAGAGTCATAGACCTATGTTGTATCATATGCCCACTTGCTTAAAGTCCTCTTGTGAATCTGGCTACTAATTTATAGCCTAAAAATCTTCGGGTTCATTCATGTATCCATCTTTTCTTCTGGACGCCCTTCCTCCCATCCATTCATTTATCCCTCCATCTCAGTGTTCTGATTATCACTTAAAGTGTTGCAGTGTTTTATTATACAGTCCAAGGGTCAATTGTACTGGAACATCTGGGCCTACATCTGAAACAAGTGCCCCAGATGAGTCCAATTAAGTTTGAGAAACTAATGAGACATTAAAGTTTCTAAAACTTGGCTATGCTGAAGACTAAAGAGAGACACCTTCTCACCAATGAAACTGATCACCAGTCTCCTCAGTGATATTTTCCCAGATATAACCTGTCTCAAGAAGATCTTTCCCTTAAGATGTGTTCAACATGTTTTGTCTACATGCAATCTTTGGTGTGCACATCTATGAATGTGTTCATATGAGTTCAGACCAAAAGTAAGCAGACTCCCTGCTCTGTAGTCTCAGAATATCCAGCAGTAAATACTTCCTCACCATCTGAAATTATGGTTCCTTTATTTGTTTACTGCTCACTATCCACCTTCCCAACCTGTACGTAAACTCTTTTGATATTAAGAACCTTTCCTCCTTGTTCACTGTGATCTGCAGTACCCAGATTAGTACCCAACCCAAAAGAAACACGCTGTCACTGTCCATTAATGACTCAGTGAGCCACATAAGTATATATGAGGAAAACACGATGTTTTTCCAAAATAACTGGAAGGCACTGAAGTAAATGAAGGACCACAGTGTACCAAAGAATGGATGGGGTTAATTTTGAAAATATTCCTAAAGGAATAGATCTTGAACTTCCATCTGTAAACCCTTCTGAAAGGTGTAGAAAATGAACAGCAAGATCTCATTTCTCGTCTGTAGACCAGTTCAGGCAGAAGCCTTAAGGCAGACCTTGAGGAAAGGGTTCTGAAAAAGACCAAGCCCAGGCACATTGGAGTAGGGAGACCCTGGAGAAGAGAAGTAACAAATGAGAGGGGCACCAGGGTGAGGTAGGCAGAGGAGAGTTGGAACCAATGGTCAGAAGTTTCTATTTGGTCCAGATGGTAATAGGAAGCCACTGGAGGGCCATGTTTACACATTTTCAAAATCCAATTAGGATACCACATGTTTTTATGGTCTAATCACCCATTTTGGACCCATTAAATAAATTAGTTGAAAGAGAAAAACAAAAGGAAAAAAAAATAAAACGACGTGTCATTTGATAGCATTAGGAAATCATGGGATAAATGTGTGAAATTGGAACGTTTGACCTGGAACCAAATTAATCCAAAAATGGTCTTGGTGACTGAGTCTTGAACTGAACCGGCCCATGCTGATGCTTGAAAATTTGAACAGTGAAAAAAATACAAAAGAAAGGATGGTGGGTCAGGTGAGGAAAATGGGCCCCTCTCTCCTTCTGAATGGTTTAGACATCTACTTACTGAGGGTGGAAGCTTAGGGCAGCTGATTTCTCATGCTCGATTCCAAGCTCTACATTCTAAGCGTTCTATAAGAACACTGGTGGATACACATGAGGAGGAAGCAGCTGTTTCAGTAGAATTCCCTCTGGAGAGGAAGGAAAGCCAGCCATCCAGATGGAGTCAGGCAAAGGGAGGAGGGGATAAGGGAGGAACAGGCCTGGGAACAGGCCTGGGATTTGGTGTGGCACCTGCTGTCCATCCTGTCCTCAGCCTTAGCTACAAGTTAGAACATACAGAAAATGAGGTGTAGTGACAAAGCAGAAGTGTTTTCTTGGGAGAAAGAAATCATCCTCATTCTCTCATGCTGGGAGGATATTATTTTTTAGAACTCCATGACTCAAAGTGTTGTTCCCCAACTAGGGCATCCACAGCTGCTTGGGGCTTGTTAGAAATACAGAAACTCAGGCCTCAACTCAGACTTACTAGAGAAGAATCTGCACTTTAACACTATTTCCCAAGTGATTCATAAGCACATTAAAAGTTTGCAAAGCATCGTGTCAGAGGGTTTAAAGCAAACCAGATAGATTAAAAGGGGTGAGAAAAGTGAGAGAACCCTAATCCCATGGGACAGAAACAATGTAAGTAGTCCCCCACCTTGCCAGTTGAACCTGGACAGGGTAGACCCACCCACAGATAGCCCACCCGGAAGACAAACTCACAGATGTACATTTGTGTACACACAGGAGGCACCAGGAAGACATCAGTGGGAGCACTTCTGCTGTTCCAACCCCAAACCAGCTCGTTTTTTTCCTTTACAGTATAACTCTGAACCCACTGTCTTTCCTCCGAATTACACCCAGTTCCTTTCATGAATTATATTTTATGTTCTTTCCCTGTTTCACTTCAGTTCTACTCTCGTATCTTTCTTGAGTGCAGCTCCAGGCCAACCAATGACTGAGGAAGCCCAAACGAGTGTGTTAGAATCGTAATCATTTGCCATTCAGCTGGCAGTTTCTCAAGTGTGGAAATTTCCAGGAACCAGACTCTTTCCAGGGACCAGGGACCCTTCCTCTTAGTCCCAGTGAACTTTCTCTCACTCTGAAGTATTTACTTATACCCCTCCTGAGGTTCCAGACTTAATTAGCTCACATTCTACTCTGCTTTTTCCAGTCACCTTTCAAACTCCTTGCTGCATTTTACTTTTCCTTCTTTCTTTCTTTCTTTCTTTCTTTCTTTCTTTCTTCCTTCCTTCCTTCCTTCCTTCCTTCCTTCCTTCCTTCCTTCCTTTCTTTCTTTCTTTCTTTCTTTCTTTCTTTCTTTCTTTCTTGTTGGAGTTTTTTAGTCTCTGTAAAAAGCAATGCACTATACTGGCTTAGGGCAGCATTCATGTCTGATGGATCTAGGTTCAACTTAACTCCAGTACTCTGTGATCCTGGTCAGGTTACTCAGTCTCTAGGAGTGTTGGTCTCTTTATCTGTAAAACAGGAATAATAACAGCAGCTGCACAGAAATTTGTCATTATCAGAAAGACAATGTTACCTAAAGTTGTCAGCAGGCCACCTGCGCATAGCAAGTGCTCAAAAAATGATAAATGGCAGTTATCTGAGGCCCTCAATGGTGAATTCATTAGGTAATATTGCCTTGTAAGAAATATCATATCAAATGGCCTCATTTATGTTGTGGTTACTTCCATTTTCTCTGGACAGGGCTGCCCTAAGATTCATATAAGATTTAGGTGAGGAGGCTGCCACCCATGCGTTCAATTACACTAATCTTATATCCAGAGAAACTAAAAGAAAAATGAAAATAAACCAAAAGAATGCAAAACCAGGAGACGTATCAAGCTAGAGCAGAGGGTATACTTTTTGACTCTCAGGATCTATAATGAAAATTCTAAATGCAAGGCAAGAGAGCTTGATCTTCTGTAAGTATTTCCACATTCAGAATTCTTGTAAGTTTCTGTGTGAGCTGCACAGTTGCCTGCACAATGACACCACCTGTAAGTTACCACTGATAATCCAAGTGAAGAACCCCTGACAAAATCATCTTACATTACTTTTTTTCAAAGAGTTACTTATGTGTTTGCAGAAATTTTTGTCCCACACAATCTACTGTGCTGTTTCAGAGCAATGATAAATACGAATGGCATTTCACTTCAAACTGCGGAAATAATACATGATTTCTGCTCCTTTGGCTGACCAGTCATTTATCACAGGTCATTTACATAGAGCGAGATGGCTTGGTAAACTAATCACTAAGCTCTTTCATGTGGTACTGTGTTCTTCTTAGTACGTCATGTGAAATTAGTTTGATGATTTCAGTTCCTTCTCTTGGGATCCATAACCCAGTTCATAGACGAACGAAAAACAATTTGGCTTAACCCACCAGCCTGCATCCACATTGGGGACTGTTGTGTCTTGATGTTGGATTCATTGATAGCCAGTGAGTCAGTTCAGACTTCTTATGAGAAAGAAGCTTTGGCTGAGGACATAGATAAAAGTATAATAATAAAAAATCATGTATGTGTACACATTTGTATGTGCATGTATGTGCATGTATGTGTGTATAGGTATTATATGTGTATATGGTGTGTATGCATGTGTATGTGTGTGTGTGTGTGTGTGTAGTGTCGAGCCAATTTAGGAGGGCAAATATTCTAACAGAATTTCAAATGGCTACTTGATAACATTTTGATCATGACATATTTAGCTGCTTAAAAAAAGGAAAACATTAATTTCAGATTGTTTTCACTAATTTATCTTTCTGATCTCTCATAACAATATTTTTGGTTTTCCATGCTCTTCTAAAACTTTGCTCTTCTTCCACCAAAAGGTAGGTCTAAATCCCCTCTCCATGAAATTGCATAGGCCTTTGTGACGGGCTGCAATGAATAAAATATTGCAGATATGAGGCTGCACGACTTCCAAGGCTAGGCCATAAAGCATATATAGCTGTGTGCTCTCTCTGTCTGCCTCAGTTTCTCTCTCTGGGAGCCCTGAGCTGACATATAAGAAGTCCAGGTTCCCTAAAGCTGTCTGTTGGAGGCATCCTGGGGAGAGAGCACATCTCTGAGTGACACAGATGCCTGAGAAGCCAAGTGTTCCAACCCCCAGCTCTATGAGTTTTTCCTGCAGAACAGGGAAGTACAGTTGTGGCTGAAGGAGCGTTCAGATGATTCCAAGACCCACCCCTACTCTGCCCTAAGCCTACCAGCCAAGTAGAGCCCAAGGAGACTGCTGGCCTTTGAGCCTTCCCTGCTGATATGGAGTGATACAGTGGAGCAGAGAGAAACTGTCTCTACCAGACCCTGCCCAAATTGTAGATTTGTGAGCAAAATAAATGGGATTTTTTAAAAGTTACTATATTCTGAGTTTATTTCATAGCACAGATAACTGAAACATACTTCATCTGAAATGAGCTTGATCATTTTTCCTTTTTTCTTGGAGGGGAGGGGCAAAGGGTGAGGGGGAAAAAGAGAGAATCTTAAGCAGGCTCCACGCCCAGGGTGGAACTCTTTCTCACGACCCTGAGATCATGACCTGAGTCGAAATCAAGAATTGGACGCTTAATATCAACTGAGTGACCCAGGCACCCCTCTTTTTTTCTTTTTTTTGGATCATTTTTTCCATTCAGGCTTTTTTTTTTTTTTTTTTCCTTTGGGTAATTATAACCCAATTCAAAGACAAACCAAAACACTTGACTGAATCTATCAACTTGGGTTGACACAACAAAGCAGTTGTGACTTGATGCTGATTCAGTGGAAGTCAGTGAATCAGTTTTGCTTCTGAGAAGGAAGCTTTCTGTGGATAAGCAGATAAGATTTTTTATTTTCATTCATTCATATTTTTCAAAATGTGTGTAACATATTATATGTACTAGGGTCCATATCCCAGTCTTAATACTGTACTATAGCTACAGAAGACAAAACCATTGGAGCAAACTGGATGAAGGGTATGTGTGACCTATCTATATGGTCTTTGTAATTTCGTGGGACTCTAATTATTGCAAAAGTTTCTTTAAAGTGGCTCTATTTGAGTACATGTGTATATGTATGTGTATGTGACTGGGAAATGGAGTTCTTTGGTATGACAAATATTCGGATAAAACTTCCAGGGATTCCTTAATAAAAGTTTGATCATTACATATATTACTCTCTTTTTTTAAAAATAAACATCAAATTTAGGTATTGTTTTAAGATTTTATTTTGTTTTTAAGATTTTATTTATTTATCTGACAGAGAGAGAGAGGTAACAAATAGGCAGAGAAGTAGGCAGCAGGGGGAAGCAGGCTCCCTGCTGAGTGGAGAGCCCAATAGGGGGCTCAATCCCAGGACCCTGAGATCATGACCTGAGCTGAAGGCAGAGGCTTCAACCCACTGAGCCACCCAGGTGCCCCAGATTTAGGTATTTTTATTAATACACTCATACATCCTTCCCCTAGTCTCACATAAAATTTAAGAAGTGAGAAGGGACCTTTTATTTTCACCTTTTCAGTCAATTAGCAATGATTTCCATATTGGAAACCCCTAATAATAATGATAAGAGGGATCTGTAAAAGAATCCCAGCCTCTCCTAGCGAGTTCCAGGTTCTTCTGGGGAACTGAGAGGACGTGGGGGTTTGCCAGGCGGGAGCTGATAATCACTGAAGGGGAAAGTACCAAACTTGACATTAATCCTAGCAATCAGTTTGAACTGATTACTAAAGAGGTGGTTATTTAAACAAGGAAAAATGAAACTAGGGAGAATTGTATAGCAACACAGAACCCCTAAGAAAACTTTTACTAAACTTTCTGAATTCCAGACAGAATACATTAGAGACATGCATCTACAGCATTTGTAGGAGCAGGTTGGAGAAACTGAGGATGATCAAATGAAAGTTTATTGTATACGATTATTCCATGTATAGTGGATGCTGGCAATCCATTCATTTCTCAATGAAGTATTTAGAACTGTGATGTTTCTAAAACAAAAAAGAGAAGCATTATTGTAGCCTGAACTTTTTTTTTTTAATTAAAGGAGAGATAAAATTGTAGGCAGGAGATATTGATGTGAACCATTGTCCTTGAGAAGACTTTTTCTTCCCAGTAGTCTGATGATCATTGAAGGTGTCATGGGTGAGAGAAGGGACAGTGGAACAGAGGTGTTGCTCAGGCAAGAGGCTCTCATAAATTTAAAAAAAAGAGAGAGAGAGAGAGAGATGAATTAATAGTGGAGTGAACAGAATTTTTACCTCACATTGATTTAATGGTGTGTGTATGTGTACACACACATTAAATTACTTACTTTTAAGCAATTGATTCAGTGAAATAAATTAGTGTATTACTAATTAGTGTGTCAGACTATTACTGAAAGTGGTTGTGAACAGGGGTTTTCAAACTTGGCTGATCATTACCTCCTGTAACATTGAAAAAATATAGATTCTCAGGCCTCATTCCAGACCTGTGAGTCATAATCTTTGAAAGAGAGAGCATGAACGGGAGAGGCAGAGTGAGAGGGAAGAGAATATGAGGCAGAGTCTGCTGAGTGCAGACCCTAATGTAGGGCTGTGATCCTGTGACCACAACCTGAACCAAAATCAAGAGCCAGGCACTTAACCAAATCTGCCATCCAGGCACCCTCCCTCCAATTTCCATATTTTTAAGTGCTCCCCAGATGACTCTTACTATCATCCAGGTTTGGGCTATGTAGAAATAAATGGGTGTTTCAGTTTCCCATCCTTCAGGTGACACTGGCATCAGGTCATTTCTGTTCAACTGCACTGAGGTAACAAGACTGTCAGGGGTGGGGGGTGGCGGGGTGCTCCGGGCAGGACCCATCAGACAATGAACTCGCTGAGACATGGCAGACTCAGTGTGAACACAGTACGGAAAAGCACATTTAGAATGACTTTATTTCTAGTTTTGCCTGCTTTAACCCAAGAATCCAGTGTCATATAGTCCCCCCAATACTTTTCCTGCTTCCTCCTTTGAATGCCAACATTCACGAGACAAAATGTCCCTAGGCCAGGCTCTGCATGTGTGTGGAAGTAGGAGTGGGGGTGCACCACAAGGGACAAGCTCAGGAAAGACCTCTTATCAGCATGGTTTCTGCTTTCAGTTGGAACATCACCTCACAAATGGTGTTGAAGGCCTAGTGTTTCTGGGATGTCTCTGGCCTGGAAGGAATTGCTGAAAGGAAGAGATGCTCATAAGATTGGCTCTCTCTTTGAAAATACCCTAACTGGCCAGATTGTTAAAGGAATAGGCAGTCTCCCTTGTAGACGGATTCTTCACAATCTTGTGACTGGCCGAGAGTTTCATCCTGATCACCTCTGTGTTACTCAGGGAAGGATTCACTTTGAATCCCTAAACCTCAGTGGTTTCACATAACAAACTTAATTTCTCATTCATATCACAGTGCACTGTAGGCCACTTAGGGCTGTGCTCCACAGGGTCATTCAGGGAGCCAGGGGTTGTCCTTGTCACTGCTCTACCATTTCCTAGGGTCTCAGATTCTTCACTGGAGTCTTTGCCTTTGACTAGAGGGTAAAGAATAAGAAAATAATGTGGAAAATCCGTGGGGTTTGTTGTGAACAAAGCTTAAGAATTCTGTTATCCAGAAACCAGTTTCATGGCCTCACTAACTTTAAGGGAGGCTAAGAAATATAGTCTGACTATGAACTTAGGCAAAAACAGAAATAGGTTTTGGTGAACATATAGTGTTTTCCACAGTTTGCCATTATCTCCTTGGCAGCTTTAAAGATGTGAGGAGAATGGCACTTTTATCTCTGTGGTTTTTACCTCCCCAAACCCATAAGCCCCATCTAATCATGACAAAACACCACACAAACCCCAGTTGAAGAATATTCTACAGAATGCCTAATAAGTACTCCTCAAAACTGTCAAAATCATCAAAAAACAAGAAAAGTCTGAGGAACTACTATAGCCAAGAGGAAGGAACCCAAGGAGATAGGACAAGTAAATGTAATGTGCTATCCTGGATGGGATCCCAGAACAGAAAAAGGATGGTAAATGAAAACCAAGGAAATATGACTATAGCACAGACTCCCATTAATAATAATATACAGATATGGATATTTGTTGATTAATTGTGACAAATGTACCATATTAGTATAAGATGCTAATAATAGTGGAAACTGGGCCTGGAACACATGGAAATGTTCTGTATTTTCTTCAAAACTTCTCTATAGATCTAAAATTCTTTTAAAATAAAAACTTTTAAGTTTTTTTTTAAGTGTGTGCCAAAAAACCTCTACTACTCCTGTTTTCACACAACAGCCATGAGGAAAAACAAAACAAAACAAGACAAAAAAACTTGGTCTACTGAGAAGTCACTACTTTCCCTTACACTCTTTTTTTCCCTTGTATCTGCTGCTTCTATCTTGCCTCATCTCACAGGGATCATTCCTCAAGAACCAGCTTGTGTCACCTTTTTAATAACATGCTGAAAGCTCTTCTAAGAACATGAGTCAAAACATGATGATAAACAATGAAAAAACTAAAAGCTATTATGTTCTTATGTTAAAACAGACATGTACATCCTTAGATATACATGCACACACATGTGTGTGCGCACGCACACACACAAAATCCAGGAAGCTTCTCACCCAGTTTTCACTGGATCACCACTTTCAGACTTTTCATAACACTAACTCTATTATTAACATCGACAGCTTCTTTGAAAACTCACTGCATTATATTTTAGCTCCCTTCCCATGTCATTCCAAAATGTTTTGTACAGTCTGTCAAATACACTTGAAAGTTTCCACCAAATGGGAATAGAGTAGAACTCTCCCAGATTACCCTGAGAAATACAGTACTCCATAAGACAATTCTGGAGACCTACATAGGAATATAGAAGAGTCTGAGAACTCCCACAGGAAATAAATTTATCTCATTTGGTTTAATCCAACATTTCCCAAACTTCCTTGACCTGAAGCTTTATTTTCTTTTGTTTTCATTTTTCTTTTTCCCTTTCTTGCCTCCTAGCCATTAACCTCACATGGAACTAGTGAGTCTTTAGACACATTCTAGACAATGTAACACTGAAAAGTGCTAAGTTAAATATTTTTTGGTTTATTCCCCCCATTCACAGAGAAGAGGTGAGGAAGAAAGTGTATTTCTCCATCCTTATTTTTTAAAAAATATGCAATCATCTTGAAATTAGAGGGGGAAAGTAGCTTTTTTTCCTACCTGTTCTTTTGGGTAAGTTATCTTAACTGGACTTGGACTTCCACATTAAAATGGGCCAATAAAAATTTCTGTTTGTGGAATTTGCCCAGCAGAGTTAATGACAAATTTAGCCTATATATAATTATTCCTCTCTCTGGCCAGGCTGGGAAAAAAAAAAATTATTTATTTGACTTTGGACTTTATTATTTAAACAAAATGCAGAGAATGTAGAAAAAACAGGTTATCAACAGTAAACAATATCTACATATGCACTCAGAGGCACATTTTTGGTGACAGAAGAGATTTAAACACGCGCAGGCATCTCAGAAGCAGTTCTCAAAGAACCCAGCTTTCTTGGATTTTAATAATGCCTAAGATCCTCTCATTCATCCCTGATCTCTTCTGAGCCAAACAGTCCATTAAAGGCCCCATATCAGGAATTTTATAGTCTACAACAGGGGGGTACCTCAGCAGACATACTGCAAAATAGTGTAAGATATCTGGGTGACCTGGCAGCTCAGTCTTGACTCAAAAGCTGACCCTAAAGACTTTCAATAAATCAAGAACCCCCATCTTGGACAAGAAGCAGTGGAACTGTTTCCCAGTGGTCAACAAGTGAGGTCTCACAAAGGAAACAAGTTAGGAGGGAGTGGGGTGCCAGATGGGGATTTATATGACAGCAGAGCTATATGACTTAGTACCAGTCCTTAGAGCTGATATTTAGTGATCATCAGTATGTTCTGAGCACTGTGGCAAGTGCTTTGCACATATTAGCATAGCTAATGTCCATAGTAGCCCGTGAAGCAGGTCCTCTAATGACTCTCATTTTATAAATGAGACTGGTAGGAAACATGTTCCTGGTTAGTAAGTGGCAATGCCACAATTCTAATCCAGGCAGGCAGACTCCAGAGCCCAACCTCTTACTACTATATTACCTGGGTATCATCTTTGATTTTTTAAAAAAATCAGATTGAAGAGGTGAAAGCTTTTTATTGTTTTCCCTCTACCCCTTCTGGGAATATCTACTTTTCTTATCCAAGTCCTTTTCCAGGAGGAGACAGGGCACTAGCACATCCCCTCCAAGGCCTGTATTTCTGATCAAGGTAGAGGGGTGGAAATTTATTATTTATTTTTATTTTTTCATAAGTACATTCAGAGTGAACACATGTTAATTAATTTTAGAGACTGATGCACATATAAAACAAAATAGAAATCTATTGTTTTACATTTTAGAATGTAATACCTAGAAGGATAGCACATTATAGCTAGGATGAACTTGCCAAGGTAGAGCCTATAGATTTCTGTCTCCTTAACTCACCTGATTCGGATTCATATTTTTTCTTTTGCTTTTCCCTTAAACTCAAATTTGCTTTTTTTCTAATTACAAAAACATGGCAGAAAACCTAAGAAACACATATTATCAAAAAAAAAAAAGAAAGAAAGAAAATAATGATTTCTTGTAATACCACCATCTAGCAATAACCACAGTTAACATTTTCCAGACATTTTAATATGTATACTTATATGTATAAGCCAGATGTCAAATGGGTCTCTCTGCTCCTTATTATCTAGATAAGATGCTTTGGTCCTTCATTTCATTGCTCTTCTCAGGATTCTGGCAACTTCCCAGAATCTCACATTCTAATGATCACCTGTGACTCCAACTTCCTGTTTTTTCTAAATTCCATTCTCTACTGTTCAGCCTACAGCTGTTGCTTTATTTTGTTCTGGCCATAGACCCAAATGTGGAAATAAGGTTCTTTCTTTGACTCGACAGTAACAACAAATCATCCATATGAGGATTTTTTTAATGTGTAGCCCTCTTCACTTCAGGATGTAAAGACTATTACATTTAAATAGTAGACATCCTTTTTCTATGGACTTTTTTGAAGCCATGTTACTTAACCATGCACTTTCTCCCCCTTATCATTGTGTTTTTGCTTTTTCCCTCTTGCAAGGAGGAATCATATCCTTCACTTTTTTTTATTTTTTTCTTGCACAGGAATTCAGATGTATAAGACCGTGCCCACAAATTTAACTTCAGGAATTCCCTTTCTATACACAAAGTCTCCTCCAAAGCTTTGATATTGTCTTGATAAAAAAACTGGGAGTTATTGGATAAAGGCCATTCATGTCCCCATATGTGGCATGTAGTTTCCATGAAGATACAGAGATGCAATACATGGCAAAGGCAAAGGAAGTTAAAAACAATACATTCCACGTGGTAGGAATTTCAAAGGAGATGTTAAAAGATTAGTTTCCTTGTTCTTAGGACCCTACCTCACATCAAGGATATAAAAGCAGGAATAGAGATTAGGAAAAGTTTCAGAAAGATTTCACTGAATAGAGCAGTTAGTGGGATGTAAGAATCCCCATTCCAACTAGGAGATAGGGAGTAGGGTGCTTTCCACTTCACCTCCAGTTGTTGTTTAAAAGAGAGAAGCTTTGGGACACCAGGGTGGCTCGGTTGGTTAGGTGTCTGCCTTTGGCTCAGGTCATGATCCCAGAGTCCTGGGATTGAGTCCTACTTCTCCCTCTGTTTTCACTCCCACTGCTTGTGCTTTCTTTTTCTCTGACAAATAAATAAATAAAATCTTAAAAAAAAAAAAAAAGGAGAGAGAAGCTTCAAGGACCACTCATAATTGGTTTGATATGTGTTCTCCTTAATTACAGAGACCTAGTAGATTGATGACCCACTTCTGCTTAGAAAATTTAAAAGCTGAGATGAGCTACTTGCACTAGGCTGGATCTGTCTGCCGTCAGGGGGAAAGGTAGGCGGGGTGCTTCCCTTGGGCCAGATGTGGCCTCACAGACAGCAAGAACTGGTGGGGCCATCTTCAATGTAGCCCAAGAGGATTTAATGGATGTCCTGGGACTTACAGACTCTTTGTCTAGTGGGCTGCTATGAGGATGGTGACTACTTTTAGGGAACAAGTGCAAAGTCATGGAAAATGCAATCAAATGAATCCAGGGGAGAGATTCCAGAAGTTTAGTGAAGGGCCCAGCAAAGAAAGAAATCTTCAACCTCCAGCCAGACCCCAAGAGCATGGTACCCCTCAATATAGAACCATTCAAAAAACCTTTACCTCTCTTACCTCTCTCCTCCCCCACTGAAACCCTGAAAAACTTAGAGCCACAGTTCATAAAACAGGAAATGGGGGAAATGTGAGGAAATTGAGCACAGCAGGAGGGAGGCATAAGGAACCACCAGCCCTTCTAGACCATCTACCTCCAGAAGGCCCAAGTTAGATAAATAGAGATGTTTTCCCCCAAAAAACAAGTTCTAAGTTTGGAGAATTACATGCTAAGAATGATTTAAAAAAATAAACAAAATATATGGATCCCTGCTTCTAGAAGAATTCCATCTACCTGATAAAGTCTGGAGAAGCAGTGGTAGACAAAAGTAAAGGCTGGCTGATGCACTTCCCTGTGTTGCGTGGACTATTCTGTAAATTGCTTTGCAATTATTAACAGTTATAAATAATTATATTTAACAATTAACAATTAATTTAAATTAACAATTAATAACGTTAAATTAACAATTAATTTAACAATTAGCAATTAACAGTTATAAATAATTATTAACAATTACTAACAATTCTTTAACCAACCTCATTGAACTTGGGTTATTTTTTAAAATTTTTCCATATAGACAACACTGATATGATTACTTCATATATCCTTAGATATGTCTTTTGGCTGGATCAAGGTTTAGATCCATGCTGCAAGCTTTAGCAATGAATTGCCAAATTTACATCAATTTATATGTCAACCATGCATGTCCTTGCCATAGATATATCAGAACTATCAGTTCTACCATATTAAAGTGGCTTTGTTCTCCTGATCCTGATCCCTTGTGGGTCGATTTCTAATGTAACTCTCAAAGGACAAAATTATTTTCCAGTTCTCGAGATGGTACTTCACTTCATTCCTGTTTCGATCCTTATGAATGTATTTCAGAAATACAATCTGTTCATATATTAGTACCTGCCTTTATATTGTTTTCATAGTTTTTATGATTATGAGACAGAAGATACACCAAAAAGGCACAATTATTTTTTTTAAAGATTTTATTTATTTATTTGATAGACAGATCACAAGTAGGCAGAGAGGCAGGCAGAGAGGCAGGCAGAGAGAGAGGGGGAGGCAGGCTCCCTGCCGAGCAGAGAGCCCGATGTGGGGCTCGATCCCAGGACCCTGGGATCAGGACCTGAGCCGAAGGCAGAGGCTTTAACCCACTGAGCCACCCAGGCGCCCCGGCACAATTATTTATATTAACCTTAGATAGACTGCCTACTTATATTTGGGCTGGGAAAACATATTCAGCAGATCAAATTTTCCAACCTCATGTTTTTATTCTGAGAATGTTGCGTTCATGCTTCTCCTGACCTCCCAACCTCAGCAAAAGCTGTAATTAGAGTTGATTCAGTAAATACAACTTCCTCCTGGGTGGGTGGGAGGGGTGTTCTCCACAAGAGCTCTGGTCTTGAATGGTGCAAGGAGCAGGACTACTATGGGTTTTCTGGGGCTTTGGCTATAGGGAAAACAAACAATTTGAAAAAAAAAATCTTAAGAAATATCCCAAAACAGTATTTCAAAAGCAGTAATCCCCTCTGTCTATATTTGGCTATGAAGTACCTTCCCATGAAATATAATTCCTAGCTGGCTGTCACTTGTCATTTTCCCTGTGTTCAATATTCACCAACATAAAGGTCCTATTTTGCCAACTCCCGGCACTTAATTTTCATTCCCATTCATTTTACCATTTCTCTTAAAGTGAAAATAACACTCAATTGTCAAGGGGATTGAATGAATTGTAAATAACAAATGTTATCTTACTCCCTGGAACTTATCTCATGCTATGTTATGGATTTACCAGGTCCCACAAAATATCAGATATACAAGCCTTAAAGGGGAAAAGTCTCCATACTAGTATATGAAAAAATTCCTAAATTCCAGAAGGGTGAGTGAACAGATGGATACTTTTGGGACATGTGTGTGTGTCATTTTTGTTTTACATTTCCTTGGCTCTGGAAGAGAACGCATTTTCTACAAAGTATGGTAGCTGCAGTGAAGAATAATATTAAATGAAACCTGGAAACAAGAAATGAGAAGTAAATAGTTTAACAAAAATGTAGTTCCATATGTTAATTTTGAAAAGTTTCATTATTAAAACACAGATTTAGAACAATGTGGCCACGACCGAGACACAAAAGGTAAACAGTGACTGATGTCATGGAGAACAGTTTTCTTACTTGGAGGAATAGATACCATTCTAATACATTTATTCATTGAGGGAATTCAATATTTTAATAAACTTCCATAAAAGTAATTATAGATTGGTGATGTTTTTCCCTGAGTGGTGATTTCTTACACAGAAAGTAAAGCTCTGAGTGGTTCCAGCAATGTGGAGCCCTGAATTATTGGACCTCTTGCCACAACATAAAAATTCTGGATGAGGGATGCCTGGGTGGCTCAGTTGGTTAAGCGGCTGCCTTCAGCTCAGGTCATGATCCCAGCGTCCTGGGATTGAGTCCCACATCGGGCTCCTTGTTCGGCAGGGAGCCTGCTCCTCCCTCTGCCTGCCTCTGCCTGTCTCTCTGTCTACCTGTGCTCTCTCTCTCTCTCTCTCTAACTAATAAATAAATAAAATCTTTAAAAAAAAAAAAAAGAAATTCTGGATGAGTTACACCAATGTAGCAGTCTATAAAACATATCTGAGGGGAAAAATAAATAGGAGGAATCTCCAGTTGTCAGGAATGAAGAGTGAACTCCTGGTCAGCGCGTGGCTAACTTAGCAGCAGCCTGATATGATAGCAGGGTGATTCAGACTTAGATAAGTGTCCTATGGTTGATGGGCTGGAGTACTAACACTCACACGCAGACAGGATACCTAGACTTTGACTCCAAAAGGTCTGATGCTTGAACTGAGGCTGCTTACTCCTGTGAAAACACTCTCCTAGGAAAACGACTGGGACCAACCTGGCAAGCTGCAAGAAGCTTGCTCTAACCAGGGCTCAGTGAAGAGTAGAAAAAGAAGCAAGTCTCCAGCCTGTCACATGCACAGAGTGACAATCAGATTTATAGTGCCAGCTAGTGCAGAATCTCAACTGGGTAATTAAACATGAAATCTGGTCTTAGACAGGTGAAATCCTTGGTTTCCTTGGGGGGAAAAAAAAATTAGGGATTCAGAGTTGGTGACTTAAAGACAAAAAAAGAGATTCCTCCCTCCCCCTCTTTTTTCCCTTAGATATGTCTTAAATACTGGTCTGTTGTTACAGTTCATGCAACACTTTGTGTATGTTTGCAGCTTGCAGTGGAGGTGAGTCCCTAATAGTTTGATAGATCAGACTGTGAGTTACTTTTTATGAGAAATCACCATCCAGGAAAAAAAAAAATGCCAGTCTGAATAACATCAAGAAGAACTTGCAGGAAAAACACTACAAATGATATAAACAATTAATGGTTCACTGTAAGAACGAGTGAATACACACAATTAATAGGAAGACGAGATCCCCTCCTAAGAGCTAGAATAGAACCATCTGAAACCAGGAAATGAGATTATCTGAAATTATTATTTTATTTAAAAGGAATAGAAAACTTGCTGAAAGGCATTATACTGTGTATGAAGAATAATCTAATTAATCAAAAGAACTAAATGAAGCCTCTTTCTACAAAAAAAAAAAAAACTGCAATTAAAAAGTCAAAGGATGGGCTATAGGTCACATTAAACATAGTGGAAGAAAAAAATCCACAAACAAAAATATAAAATCTGAGAAATTACCTGGAATGTTGCATAGAGCAATATATAAATTGAAATGAGAAAGAGAAGGTAAGCACTATGCAGGAGAGATTTAGACAGTCTAAAACATGGCAAATTAAATTTTCAGAAAGAAAAGAGTCACAAGAGAGGCAACATTCAAAGAGATGATGGAAGAGAATTTTCTAGGTTAAGCAAGAATTTTCTTGCTTAAAGCTATCAAGTCTCAGATGTAGGAAGGTTGATGAATCCTAAGCAGGGTAGATTAAAATCAAAATACTCACATGAACACATTGCAGTGGAGCTACAGAACACTAAAGACAAGGAGAAGGTCTTCACAGCCACTGGCAGAGAAAGATATTGAAAGTTAAGAGCGATAATTAGGCTTATAATGAATCTATCATAAAAAATGGAGACCTGAAGACAATAGAATGGTATCTTCGAAGTGCTAAACAACTTTATATTGAAAACAATGGTCAGTGTAAAATTCTAGAAGTAGCCAAGCTTCTTTTTAAAGGAAGGCAAAACAAAGAATTTTCAGACAATGAGTGGAAGTTACTTCTTCAAATATGTTTGATAAAAGAACAACTCGCTGTAATCAAATTAGAAGAAAATAAACCCTGAAATGAGTGGTAGAATGTAAGAAGCAGTAGTGAGCAAATGATGGTTAAAATGGGCGATAAGTCTAGAGTATTGACTGTTAAAAATAGTTTTTAAAAACTAGACAATAACACCACAGACAATGGAGGACATTCCATAGAATCACTATATTTTGAGTTCTTTGTGATATTGGTTTGCTGCATTAAATGTACTTATTAAAATCTAAGGATAAGCAAGTAAAAACAGAAATTGTATATGTATTCTTTACCCCAATAAATGAGAGGAAAGGAAATGGATAAGAGAAATAAAAGCAAGGAAAGTATAAAACAAAAATTACTTCATATACATTATTCACAGAAAATATATAATAAGTATAATAATATAATATAATATAATATAATACTCAATACAGCCTCTCACATAGAGTTTTATTTTAACAATTTAAATATCAGCCATGGCATTTATTAATGTAGCTCACTAAATATTTCTTATTCTCATTCTGGACTCGTGGTTTGTATTTTACTCACCTGTTCCTTGGTGAGATTTGGCTCTGGAAGTTGTTATGACCAATTTTGCACTGAAGTGCAAACTGAAGTGCAAACTGAAGTGCAAACTGAAGTGATGTGTGTCACAGTGGGGTGGAAACATTAGCATCCAGTGCAGGACATCAAGTTTTTCCTCTCTTATGCTATGTCCACTAGCAATACTATAGGGAGTGGCTGCTTTGGACCCACGGTAAGGACAGATGGAGCAGAGGCCCCTGTGGAATGTTGGGGGACATGCGGATCAAAAGAGAAATAAGTCTTTGCTGTTGTAAGCTGCTGAAATGTTAGAACTGTTTATTATCACCACATAGTACGGCCCATCCTCACTTATACACACAAAAGAAACATGTACAACATAAAGAAATAGACCTTGAAAGTAAAGGGATGGGAAAAGAGATACAAGAACATATTGGCCAAAAGAAAAACAGTATATTAACATCAATGTTAGGCAAAATAGTCTGTAAGACAACAAAGAATCATTAAGGAAAAAGAAATAAAGAAAAAAATACAAAATATATTCTCACATAAGAATAAAAGGAACAATCTGCCAGGGAGGTCACAATCCCAAATCTTTGAATATCTAACATCAGAGTCCCAAAACATATGAAGTCAAAATGGATGACAGAATTACAAGGAGAGACGGACAAATCACAATAATAAGCCAGTTCCTGCTACCCCATTTCCCCTTGCTGGACAATGGATGGCTGTCTATCACACCCAGGACTGGGTGATGACATGTAAACAGAAATCCCTAGAAGGGCTTCTGGGAAAGGATCCCCCCCCCCGCTTTTTTTTTTTCTCTTATAAAAAGCAATGGGTGCCTTTCAAGTCTCCACCCTTCTTTCGGTCTTTGAATTGGATTTTGTGAGAAAGTGGTAGTGGAAGGAGCAATAGCCATTTCCGGTCAGACTTCTTATTCCATGATATTTTATAAACCCCCACTTTTTACGTCAGCATTAACTGCAACCCAAAGCATCTTCACAAAGAATTAGGCATCAATAATCATGATCAAGTTACATCAATGAAAACAGCATGGTGTTAGGGAGGGAACAGACTGACTGATGGAAGATGAACTTGATATATGACAGAAGTGGCCTCACAAGTAGTAGAGACAGAAGGTACTATTATAAAATGGTCTCGAGAAAACTCTACTGGAAACAAAGTAAGTTAGCATCCTACTTCAACAATATTAGCACCTTACCTAATATAAATGTTACCTATTTCTGCAACATAGAACACTACATTCCAGGAGGATTAAAGACTTAAATATGGAGCCTGGTACTTTAAAATATTTAGAGGACTATATTGGAGAAATGTTAAATTTTATGTTATGTGAATTATATCACAATTTTGAAATACATGCTATGGACAAAGACCTAATTATCAATACAAAATTATGAAGTTAGGTTAAAAAATATGTTGGAGAGTATTTTTATAAGCTTGGATTAGAGAAGGATTCCCTAAACAAGATACAGGAACAACAGCCTGTAAAAACAAAGAATGATAAATTTCTTTTTTTTTTTAAGATTTTATTTATTTGACAGAGATCACAAGTAGGCAGAGAGGCAGGCAGAGAGAGAAGAGGAAGCAGGCTCCCCACTGAGCAGAAAGCCCGGTGTGGGGCTCGATCCCAAGACCCTGGGATCATGACCCGAGCCGAAGGCAGAGGCTTTAACCCAATGAACCACCCAGGCGCCCCGAAGAATGATAAATTTCATCACGCGCCTGGGTGGCTCAGTGGGTTAGGGCCTCTGCTTTCAGCTTGGGTCATGATCCCAGGATCCTGGGATCGAGTCCCGCATCGGGCTCTCTGCTCGGCAGGGAGACTGCTTCCCTTCCTCTCTCTCTGTCTGCCTCTCTGCCTACTTGTGATCTCCATCTGTCAAATAAATAAATAAATAACCTTTAAAAAAAATTTAAAATCTTCTGTATAACAAAAGACTATCCAAAGTGAGATAGTAAGCCATAGGCCAGAAGATATTTGCTATAATTTAACTGGCAAATAATCCACACCAGAACGTTATAAAGAAATACCTCATAGCAATACAAGAAAGACAAACGATCTAATTTTTTTAAATGGCAAAGGATATAAATAAGTGCCTGGTGAAGAGAAAACCCTAATGTCCAACAAATATAAGGAAAGACACTTGATCCCATCAGTGACAGAAATGAAGATTAGATCAGCTATGGAATGTCTCTTCACAGCCATCAGTATGGCAAAAAAAATCATGACTGGTAATAAGTGTAGGAGGGGATGTGGGATTTGGGGACTTTCACATACTGATTGTGGGGCCTAAGTCAGTAAGCCCTGAATGGATATTGTCACACTGCTCCCAACTTGCTGATGTTCAAACTCTACAACCCATAGCTTTGAGAAATGTGTCCACGTGCACATGGATGTGAATAGCAGGATCTTCACTGCACCATGTTTACAATAACAAGGAACCAGAAAGAAACAGAAAGACTCATGCATGAGGCATGAATAAATTATCCTATATGCATATAGGGACTAACTAAACAGCAGTTAAAATGAATATCCTAGATGTACTGTATCAACATAGATCTATTCTGAAAGTGTTGAGGGAATAAAAAAAACAAGTTGAAAATGTATTATATAATTTGGGTATTATGCTAAGTGAAATAAGCCAGACAGAGAAAGACAAATACCATATGATTTCACTTATATGTGGAATCTAGAAAAAACAAACCAAAAAAAATGGATGAACAAACAAACAACAACAACTACAAGGAGGGAAAGACTCATAAAAAAACAGAGACAAACTGGTGGTTGCCAAAGGGGAGGGAAAGGGGGAATGGCTGAAATCGGGGAAGGGGAAGAGCAAATTAGGTGAAACTTTCAGTTGTAAAATAAATCAATCACAGGAATGAAAATCACAGCATGACAGATATAGTCAATAGTATGATATAAGTACCATGTAAGCATTTCATCATGCATACAATTATTGAATAATTAATTGCCTATCCGAAACTAACTTAATGTTATATGTCAACTATACTTAGAAATTTAAAAAAAGAAAAGAAAAAAACTATTATTTATTAAAGTCATATATATTTGATACTTTGTACCAAAGTATCATGCTTTGATACTTAAAGTATCAAAAGATAAAACTATTGATGGGGAAGTTATAAGAACTTCAAGATTGTGGTTAATTCTGGAGTAAAAGGAGAAGGAGTACATAGAGTATTTAAATACATTTCTTTTCTTTTCTTTCTTTCTTTTTTTCTTTCTTTCTTTCTTTCTTCCTCTCTTTCTTTCTTTCTCTCTTTCTTCCTTTCTTTTCAACTTCTTTCTTTCTTTCTTGTAGGCTCCATGCCCAATGTGGAGCCCACCATGAGGCTTGGGCCCAACATGAAGCTTGAAATCATGACCCTGAGTCAAGACGTGAACTGAAATCAAGAGTCAGATGCTTAACTAACTGAGTCTCCCAGGTGCCCCACCCCCCTGTTTATTTATTTAAGCAATCTCTACACCCAATGTTGCGGCTCGAACTCATAACCCTAAGATCAAGAGCCACATGCTTTACCAACTGAGTCATTTCTTTCTTAAAACAAAGAAACAGAGTGGAAAGAAATATACCAAGTGCAAAAATTTATTAAATCTAAGTTTAGATATGCTGGGATATCTGTCTATTACATTTGAAATGTAATTATTTTGCATGCTTGAAACATAACAAATATTTTAAATAAGACATGAGTAACAGGTTACAGAATAGACAATGAAATAAAATGAGTTAGTTATGAATAAAAGTGGAAAAAGTTTAAATATCATGGTTGGAAGAGACATGTATTCTGTTTTAGACTGGGAAGAAGAGAAAAGAAGGTGTTCTCTACCTTCAGTCCCAGAGCTTTCAGAAGAGCTTGCCGGATTATCAAGGACTCAGATGCAGCTGAGCTCTGAATCTCTGAGCAGGTTTGCATTTTGAAATCTGGGAGCAGGTGGAAGTGGTGGAAACATGGACTCCAGGAGCAGCAGCATAGCGTGGGGTCCTGAAAGCTGAGCCCTCAGCAGCCCAGGCCACCACCTACAACATCCGTTTGGGGTCCTGCTCTGGGTTTAGAGGCCTCAAGAAGAGAGCAAGCTCCAGTCTCTGTGTGCAGCTGCTGTTAGCTTGGTCCACTGCCCTCTTCTGGCTAAGGTTACCTTCATGGGCCTCCAACCTGTGCTGTCACATGCTGCCCAACACCTAGAAGGGCCTCAGACTAGGTGTGTTGCTCTGCTGGCCCTGTCTTGACAGAGGACCCTACATTTGCATTTTGCACTAGGCCCAGACTCTAATCACATAGCTAGACCTGCCAGAGGCACCAACAGAGAAGAAACCTCTGTTGAAAGGGTCTGTTCCTCTGTCCTTACCTGGTCACCACTGCTCTCCACACTTCAATGGAACCTCCCATGTGCATTAACTGCCAGACCCCTGCAGGCCTCTGCATCAGCCTCTATAGGAGAGCTCTGTATGGATCCATCTATGCATCACCTGGAGAAAAGAGCTCCATCAGCCACAGAACTCTGGGAAACGTGAGGTATCCAGGGCAGAAGGCCAAGATCATCTTGATATTGACATGTTAGTACTAATTCTATTTATATTCATTAAAACTAAAAGCCACAACTTAAAGGAAATGTGCATTAAGAAATGCAGTTGTGGTATCTCCTAAGTGACTATTTAGGCTGTATTTAGGTAAACATAAGATGATTGTATTTACACAGCATTAACAAACACTCCTAGGAGGCAAGTTTTACACAGTCTTCACCCATGTCAAAGGCACTTGCCCAATGCAGGCTCTCAGAGATGTTGATTATCTGGTTCTTAGCATTTATAATAACCTTTTTAAAGATTAGTACTATTTCTAGAACCGAGAATGGTTAATATATTTGGTTTTAGAATCTGAAGCAATTCTGGAAAAAGAGGTTCAGTCCTTCTGCTTAGGACCTTAAGGGCTGGTGCTCTAAAATTTCTAGGCTGCATCCTGTATCATTGTCTTCTACAGACTTCTCAGCGAATTTCAAGGTAAGAGTCCCAAAGAAAGGACTGCTCTGGGCACTGTGAGTGGTGGGACCAGCCCTCGAGAAGAAGGCTTTGTCCAAAGCAAGGGCTAAGGATGAGCCATGCGCTTTGGTTGCTCCCGCCCCCCATGGCTCTGTGGTATCCATGAGCAGAAAAATGGTAATCCCACCATGTTACTGACTAGGTTTGAGGCTTATATTATATTGGGGTGAGGGGGAATTCCCCTTTTAAAAAAGCCCTATTAATTCCTAGGTATACATAACATCCTGTGGTGTAAGAAACCTGGAACAGAAGGGACAAATATGCAGGAAGTTTGTATGTCCATTTTATACATACCACGATCTGTGGTTACGAGAGAACCAAAGGTATTCAGGGCAATGACATGCTCATTCATGGCATGCCACTTGGCTCTTGGGGAATATAAACCAGTTGTCTCTAGTGGAAAAATCTCAAGCTCCCATTGGGAAAATATTGGGAGAAAATAGACACAACAGGGACATATTTGATTTTTTGATGTTATATAAAGACCACAAAGAGTCTGTGATATGAAAGACTCAAATTCCTGTCTGGTCTACTTAAGCTGGGCAGTCACCACATAATCACGACATGCTTGGGCTCCAAGACACCAAAACAACGCCTTTGTCATCTCAACACTGCCGTGCCTTCTGCTTCTGTGCAAGTCCACTGACATCTCCAAGGCTCACATTCCTCCTCTGTAAAATGTAGGTGACAGTGAGGTCTTCATAAGGTTTTGGGGTTTAGATGAGTTCCTGCACGAAAAAAGCTTGGTGTGATATCCAGCATTTGGAAAGCCCTTGGTGGATGATAAGGATGATTATTAGCATGGGCTGCCAGGTGGTGGGGCAGGGCCTCGGGTGTCTGGACCTGATCTCTTGTCCCTAAATCTAGGGCAGAGGGTAGCTATGTAATGGCAATAGAACTGGAAGTCAGGAGAAAAAGGAGACAAGCTCCTGTTCTTCTAAGGCTGAGTCCCTGGCACATGGGGAAAACCAGTGTGGAATAAAAGGGCACTGAGTAGATCTCAGGAAGGCCTTGGGAAAGAAAAGCGCTAGGATCTCCTGCTTGTGTTGAAACTAGGTAGTCTCTGAGAGGACCCTGGGCATCGGTGGCCATGCCGAGTTATTAACATAGAATGAAGTAGGCCAGAGTGAATCAGCTGTCCAGCTCTATAGTGGGGGCAGTCCTGTGTGCTCTGGTGGTGTACTTCGGGCTACTCCCTCCACCTGGAGCCCAGGTCCCATGCCTCCCTTGCAGACTTGCTGAAGTGTTACACGTTAAGTTCTCAGGAGCGTCAGCCAGGAGTCTTGAAACATGTCTCCAGAGATGAGGTACCTTTAGAGGACAAATCAGTTTGGGCATGTCTCTCGGATCAAAAGTGTAACATTTCTAAATGTTCACAGCCCAGTTCAATTGGTCTTTCCTGTTGCCCTCCTCCCCTGGTGCCCCAGGGATGTGGGAGCCCTTGTGAGGACTTTTAGCCAGTCAGCCCACATCCCGTGCGATGACCTGAAAACTCAGTCATCTGAAGAGTCTGACCTGACCATGAGTCACCTCACTCTAAATGTTACACTCTATGAGGACAGTGCTACTTGTTTGTGCAATGGGCCTAAGCTATAAGAATCATGTTTCCTTGACAATTATTAATCACACATTAGTCAGACCACCCTCAAATGAGAAGGGAGAGTCTACCTCCAGATTTTGTCTGTAACTTATGGACTCTCCCGAGTCAGCGGTGGTGGCCATAAGAGTCAGCTGACTCTCTGAGTCAGCTCAGGGGCAGGGGTCAGGTGCATACCTGAATGCATGAGTCTCCATAAAACATCCCCCTCTGCCCTGTGAAGCCCTATCTCTGCTAGGCCCACCACGAGCATCTCAAACTTCCATGTCTTCCTTCCAGGAAAAACTCATGCCAGAGACTCCTTTTCATAGACTTCATTTTTTGGAGAAGCTTTAGGTTTTCAGAAAAATTGTGTGGAAAGTACAGAGAGTTCCTTTCCACTCTCCTCTGGGTTTCTTCTGTCATTGCATGTTGCATTAGTGTGGCACATTTATTACAACCAATGAACCAGTAGTGATACACTATGATTAACTGAAGTCCACAGATTACATCAGGGTTCACTCCCGAGGCTGTGCATTCCATGGTTCTTGATAAAGGCCTACCACCATGTATGTTACAGCACCATCCATAATAGTTTAGACACCTTAAAAATCTCCCACCCACCCCCCATCCCTCTCCCCAACCCCTAACAACCACCGATCTTTTCACGGTCTTTATAGTGTCACCTTTCCCAGTATGCTATATATGTTAAAATCCTATCAAATGTAGCCTTTACTGATTGGCTTCTTTTGGTCAGTAATTCACAGCAAATATTCATGTATTTTTGTGGCTTGACAGCTTGTTTCTTTCATTGCTGAATAGTATTCCACTGTAAGGACATACATACTACTCACCAGTTTGGTCATTCGCCTTTTTGAGGATGTCTTGGTTGACACCGATTTTTGGCAATTATGAATAAAGCCACTATGAACACTCATATGCAGGTATGTGTGTGGACATAAGTTCTGCATGGACAGAAAGATTTTCAGATTGACCCAGGTCTTCTGCTTCTACTTGGTTGTTCTTAGAAAGTCTGTAAGCTGGGACTTTCATTTTAAGGTCTTTCTTACCAGGTGGGCTGGTGAAGTGGGGAGTGTGGGATTTCATCCTTCAGGAGTTCACTGAACCTCTCTGAACTCCAGCTTACTCATCTACTGGAGGAGGGCTAACATAAAGACTGGGAAATATGTGTGAGGATGATGGTTACATAGTAAGAAGCTGACCAAGAAATATCTCCTTACTCCGCTTCCTCATTCTCCCTTCATCATTTCCTGTTAAGAAATTCAGAAAAGTAGATTTCCAGATGATCTTCTGTTTGAATTTTCACACATTTTAATTCAGTATCTGAGGATTTTCAATACCACCCTGACTTCCATCCTTGAGCAATCACACATCATAAATCCTGAATGTATGCTGACATTTCTCTTTGGGATCTGCACTTATGATAAAAAGAGAAATTGGGTTAATTCCAAGGTGAGTCTTCACTGGCTTAAAGTAGCAGTTGCCTGCAGAGTGGTGGAAGGGCTCAGTGGCCTGAAAGGGAGCAGGAGGATAGCCGAGGAGGCTCTAGGGTGCTTGCTCACAGTTGACAGTTCATTAGAGCATCACAGGTCAGGTACTGTGTTCTATGCTCAGTTTATGCCAAGTCTGAATGGCTTGGAACATGGTGTTAGATGTCACAGGTCAGTGAACACACTAGCAGTGTGGACTGGCCTCTCTGGTTCAGATTTTGGAAGCTGTGTCTACACATTACTGCTCTAAAAGACTAAAAAATAAAATTGTCTGTTTTCCTCCCAGCTGCTTCACCAGATTAGAGGAAAACCATTAGAATGGAGTTATCTGAGTTAAAGAACTGAGACAGATTGCAACACGACCTTCTGGGACCATCCTGACAGCTGCTTCTGTCTCTTCACTAGCTCCCCGTGTTGTCCCAAACAAGGGCATGGTGATCTGACCCTTGCCCATCTTTCTCCTGATGGCTTTTCCTTGCTTTGCACTCTGGATTTCAAAGATGCTGCTCCTTAAATGTTTCCAGGAGGCCGGTATTCTCCCCCCCAGATCCTTTGGAATGTACTGGTCATTTTTTCTTGACTAGCCTGCCCACTCATCACCACTGCCTTCCTTCTTCATTACCTTCTGAGCAGCCTCCCTTGCCCTACAGCAGATTTGGCATCTGCCAGATTGTGTGCCCTACTGCATCACCTCCTTTCCTATCACAGCACTCCTCTCTGCATTGTATTTTAACTGCTTTTGTGTCTCCCTCCCTCTACTGGCAAGCAAGGTCCATGACGGCGGAAGTCTGCCTCCCTCCATCATGTCCACAGGTTGAGGGCTTGTGCCTGACACTGAGTGGGGTCGCAACCAACAAATGAATGAATGGACTTAAAACTAGACACAACAAGCTCGAGGTACATGTTAAAAGCTGGGGAACTATGGGAAGAGAGAAGGAGTTTAGCATCAATGCTACTCACACCACACTGTAAGGACAAGCAAATACATAGAACAAAGGAATCATCTTTCCCAGATGAGCCAAGGGCACATCTTTATGCCTGGTCACTCACTGCTCATTACCTATCCAGTATCTGCATGTCTCTTCTTTACTAATAGCAGACCAATTTTGTTCAAGGAGAAAAATGTTCCAAATTTTTCAAAATAAAAGCTGCATTTGTCATATTCTCTTGCAACTGGTAGTAGCTCTCTCAGATAGTTCTTACTGGTGAGAAGCAGAAGACTTCTGGGGGCTTCAGGGAACCTTTGGTTTTCCTGATAGAAGTCTCACCTTTCGTCCTTGCTTCCCTTTTCCTCCTTTTGCCTGGAATGCAGAGGGAGGGTGAGCATACATCCACCATAGGGAGGAGGCTACATTCCAAGGAAGGCAGATCAGAAAGACAGAAGGAGCCTTGGGCTTTTAAAATGTGGTGGAGCCTACCTTCAGATGTATCACTGAGTGAGGAAATAAACTGGGTAAGCCACAGTAGATTGATCTCTGCTCCATGTCGAATTCACTTTTGAAATGATACTGGGCTTCGTCTCCGGGCTCCTGCAGTGAGTGCCTCTGAGAGCAGGGCATTGGGAGGGGAGAAGCCCTGGATCCAGGCTATTTTGTACGGTCAGTGTGTACAGGGCAAAGGAAACTAGTAGGGCCCACACATTTGGTCACTCAATCCTCAAATTAGAGATGGCTCAGGAACATTTGTCCCGCCCCCATGGGGACATCAGAATAACACTCATGTTCACAAGCTGCAGGCAATCAGATCAACAAGTGCAAACATTTTCCCCACTCTTCCTTCCCAAGGTTATCTCCCTTTCTAGTATCCCTTTCTCTTTTTACTCTCTTAACATACCAGCTTTCATTTCTGGCCTTTGTATGATGGGCTGTGGCTTGGCTTCTTCTCTGCTGGCTTTCTGCTGAAGGAGCCATTGATTCCTGGATGGGAGAAGCTCACACACACGGAACTCTATTGTCCAAACATGTTACATGTGTCTCAGCCTAGATCCACTCTTAGAGTGTTGTCCTACAATCTCTAAGTCTCTAGGGTTTACAAACTTCTCTTAGAGCCTTTGGGAGGCCAACTACTTTAGCTTAGTGATGTGCACATGTACGTGTGTGTGCATATTTGTCTGAGTACATGCACAAAAACACATGTGCACATGCATAGAAGTTACCTGGGAACTTAATGAAAATTCTTGCTTTTATTTCCCAATCCAAGAGATAGTGATTCAGTTGGTGGAGCCCAGAAATTCGAACTGTTTACAAGCACCCACCTGTCCCAGCCAGAGGGGGTCCTGGATCAGACGTGAAAGAAAACATGGAACTAAAATGGGCCAGAGGTGGCTCTTCCTGAATGAGCTGATCCCCACTGGAGCACAAGGTTTTGAGGAAGAGAAAACTAGGAGGGGGCCTGGTGGTGCCAAGTGGAAAAAGGACACAGGAAAAGAAAATGGACCTGGAGGAGGAAATGACACCAGAACAGAAGGATGAAACTATCAAAAGACAAAGTCCCCATCTTCACAGTGGTCTGGTCCTGTCAGGGCTGTCCTCATACTTTACGGTGACAGAATGTTAGCATCAAATTGTCTGTTTAGCTTAACGACCGCATACTTATTATAATAGGTTGTTAAACCAATAAAGCACAAGAGGCATAAGCAATTTAATTACGCTACTCATTCTGTTTAAAGCACTTAAATTAGGCTATGTTAACATGGTCCAAATTCTTACTCGGAATCAGATCATCTGAATTCAGAAGAGTCTACGTGGAAGCGTGTGGGCAAGGGAGATGGAGGTTGGTGTGCCTTGATTCATGTAATAGCTGTGCGGTCGAGAGAATTCTCATTTTAGAGAAAAATGAGACAGATTTCCAAAAAACACTTCATTACCTCCGGGCCACAGTCTCTTTTTTTCTTGGGTCAAATGAGTGAGTGTTTAAAGCTGAGTCTGAGCCTTGAGAAAACAAGATTCCCCATAGGGCTTTTGGACCCAGGAACACAGCCCGACCCGGAGCTGGCGGGGCCAGAGCTGCTCACACAGAACCCCACCAAAGCCGAGCTAATGAGGATTAATTGGGCCTTCCTGTGCACCAGGCTGAGGGTAATTGGGTCCCTGGACACGCTGACCTTTTCATTTACTCACCATTTAACACGAGCTCTTGGCTATCGTGTTTGGAGCTTAAACAGCGCTACATTTAAAGGAGCAGCCACATTCTTCCGCACATTCATCCATCCTACCTTGCTTCATTTCTTCCTTCCTTCCTTCCATCTGCCCTTCTTGTGGCCTTTGGAGGAAGTCGGAGGGGCCTCTGAGTGGCACTGTTCTGCCAGCAGGAGACCCACATGACTTGTTGTCTGGCCCTCTCTCTAGGGGTGAGGACGGGCATCACTCAGCAAGGCCCCCGCCTCAGCAACGGAGCTGAGAACTTGGATAGCACGAAGCTGCTTTGGTCGGTGACTCCAGCTGCCCCTCCAAACCCTCTGGGTGTGGTCTGCCCAGACTTCCCAGCTCCCTGCCCCACAGGCTAGCTGACAGGCTGTGAGGTGAGTGCTTGCACAACGGGGGCTGTGACCCTGTCTCTGCACCTTGGTGGCTTTCTTTTTCTGCCACTAGCTGCCTGGTGGGCTCGCTCAATCTGTTCCTTTAGCCAGTCAGTGGAAGGCTGAAGTCCCCAGTCCACACAGGCCAGTGCTGATTTGCATTTAGCCTTGACCTCTTAAGGCTGCCATCTTCCTATTGCTAAGATGACAAAGTTCCTAAAATTACATCTCTGGCTATTTAGTACAACCAGGTAGGCTCGTGGAATCCGAATAAGATGAAGAGCAGGTGGATTCATGCTTGGTCTTTTTAAGCCTTCACACCACTGCTCATGATGCAGCTGGCCTAGGCCTACACAGGTGACTTAACTTCTCACCCAGGAACCTGCAGTCCCTCCCTTGCTGAAATGATGCAGAATACCACGTGTGAGTGTGTGTGCTCCGGCACACACGGGTGCCTGGGGAGGATCCCTGCTTCCTTTATACTCTCAAGTGGTCCCAAGTCTCGGAAGCTTAAGACCCACAGGCTGGATTCTCCCTTTTATATTCTGGCTCAGGGTGTTTATGCTCTGCTGTGCACGTGGCAGAGGATTTATAAGATACACGGATGAATATTTTGAATTTTAATGTCTAAGAAAAAATAATTATCCATGGAGCAAAACAGCAATTTTACGAATTCTTCCATTTGAAGCAAGATTATTTTTAAATAGTTGATTTAAATAAATATATCACCAAAATAATTATGCAGATGGCATGCTGATATATCAAAAATCAGGAAGAAGGCAGCTTCTTGCTATTTGGGAACTCACTCTAGCCACTCGGGCTTCTTTGTGGTTCCAAGAAGCACACTATAGAAGGCCCCGAGATTTACCTCACTGGACTGCCCCTGCCTCCTGAGCTCTGAGCCCCACAGGGAACCCGCCTAACACCAGCTCATCTCCTAGACTCACACCAGGCCACTTCCTCTCTGAATCTTTTCTGACCTTCAGGAAAAGCAGCCCCTAATCCCTGGTGCCCCTTGGTGGCTGCACAGTTTTCTCTCATATTGCCTACAGCAGGGGAATGCTTTTGTTGACTGCCTGTTTCCTCGGAGGCAGAAAGTTCCTTCAGGGTGTAATCGGGTCTCCTTTATACAAGGATCCTTGCTGACTTGCCTGTTGCTAAGATCATTAGGGGTGCTCAAAACAAAACAAACTAAAACACACAAATGGGTGAATGAATGTGTGGATGAATCAAGAAGCGCATATAGTCACCTCCTCAGGAGGATAATCAAATTAAGGCTCCTTTTAAAAAAAATGTTTGTATCTATCAAACGTTTTGTGGCAATTTATGTCAGAAAATTTTCTACATCAGGAAACATAATATTTAAGAGCATGTAATTATAAGACAGACCTGGGTTCTAAATCTGATTCTGACAAACTAGCTTGATGGCCTTAGACAAGTGGCTTATCTAATCCCGGGGTTCCTTATTGTGAACTGGAGGAAGCAAAAGCCAATAAACTCATCCTTGGAAAATTAAAACAGCCCACATATATACTAAGCATAGTACTGGGCACATAGGGAGTAGAGAGTGCTTGACAAAGTTATCCACGTAAGTTGTTTCTTCGTAGCATGGACATTCCTGTGTTTATCTACAGAAGATATCAGACAGAATGTAACGTGCACTTATTTATGTGAGAACATCACATATCTAACCTACTTCTGTCTCCTCCACTGATAGCAGGCCACCAGATGTCACTTTTCCTTCAATCCTACCTGCCACTGATAACTTCCCACCATATTTCTTCATTGCTTCAAATCCTTTCTGTGGGTTTCTATTTTCCTCTGTAGCTCCATATCTCACTCACCCTATAATAGGCTTCATGTGCAACACAGACTCCTGACACAGCTTTCACAGAAAACATGAGGACAAGGGTCAGGATTGTTCCCTGTCCCTCCTGAGGGACCTTCAAATTTATCTGCATCATCTCTTATCTCTGCAAGGCTGACTTCTACATGGTTCCCTCCGGGGTTCTGTTCCTTTTCAATCTTTCTGCCTCTACCTTATCCCAGAACCTTCTCTTTTCCACTACATTCTGCCTTCTGCATACAAACATTTTTAAAAATCCTCTATCCAGAAATGGACCAACCAATAGAGCAAGACAATCCTTATTTTTTTATAATTTGTTTAGAAAATTATTTATTTATTTATAATCCATAAAAGCTCAAGACTCAACTCTCTCCCTGCATTCATAGTCAGCTTTCTCAACTGCATTCATAGTCAGCTTTCTTTGCTTTCTTATCCTCACCTTCTTCCTTGCCATGTTCTCCTCTGTCTTCTTACCTCAGGACTGAAAGTCCTATCTCTGAAAAACTTCTAGTTTGCCAAATCGAATGACTATTCCCCTGTGTAAGCTCTTGACAGCATTTATGGCATTTATTGACCCTGTTCATTCCCTAGAGCTCTCCTCTCTCATGGTTTCCATGATGTTACCTCTTTCTGCTGCTTCAGCCAGAGTCCCAATTTGATCTGTCCATCTTCAGACTCTTCCCATTACCCAGGATCCTATCTATAGCTGTTTTTCTCACCACACATTTGCCCAGGCCAACCTCATTCTCACCAATCTGCCCGTGCTCCTAAATCTCTCTCCAAACTCTCTTCGAATCCCTTATTTCCAGCTCAGCTGCTCTCACGTGTACCACAAGCATGACATTCCAAGAGCAGAATGCATTACCTTCCCTCCTGTCCAAAGACTGTCTGCCTCAAGCTAGAGCACACCTTGATTCTAACTCACAGACCATGAGTTAGAGGCCTAAGCAAACCCTGTTTAACTGAATTGTAACAGTGGACAAGTAACTTTGTCTCCTATTGCCTCAGTTTCCTTACTCATAAAATGGAAAGACTAATTCTGGAAGACTGGAAACCCACTTGTATGTGAGCTGATGAACTAAGATAATGTTTGTAAAATCCAAAACACAAAGGCAGCCCCCGCTCCCCAGGTTGCCTTGTTAGCCTTGTCAACCAAGAACATTTATCTTGGTCATTCTTCTCTAGTCTGTCCTGATGCTATGAGGTAGAACATTTGTCCCCCACATTGACACGCCCTTCCTTGAAGCATGGATTCTGAACTTCCATAGATCTCTGTTTGCATGCTGTCTTTCCCTCTGCTTTGTGATCTCCTGAGCTCATACTGAATTCTCACATCTCTGAATTCTCTGAATTCTCACATCTGGCATTCAATGACCGGGCACACTTAGACATTCAACACATATTAGGGGAATTGCAATAAGTTGAACAGAGCTTTTAAAAAATTATATAATATGCAATTTTCAGTAAGATTCTAGAAAGAAGACAGTAAATTCCATGTCCTTAGACTCTTTTTGCTTTAAAGTGCTGAGTTCCAAAAAATGGAGTTTACTGACAGGGGAACAATGCAAATTTTTTAGGTAACCTGGGTAAGTTCAGTAATTAAAGGGTCTATTCCAACAGCAATCCCAGGAAGCCTTCTGGAGGCAGCTTTGGTGTTCTTGGCAAATCTCTGGGCAGGCTTTCCCATCCAACACGCAAACTGTGGAAATGCCTTAGTTATCAGTTCACCACTGGGTATGTGGGGGTTTTTTGTTTGTTTGTTTGTTTGGAAAGGTAGGTTAGAGTTTCCCTTCAACTTTTCTTGAGAAAAAGCTGAAAAAATGAAAACTTCTTAAGTAATTGATTTAGCTTCCCTGAAGCTCCTGGTTCTTGGCAGGTCAGATATTGGAAACTGTAGTAAGATTACTTTTTCTGTTGTGTTTTCAACATTTGGTTCTTAATCCATATAAAAGTGCAGTTGCTATGAGAGAATGTTGTTGGGTCACTCAGAACACAGGGAAGGCAAAGAATGAACTTATAATACATACACACCATGCAAGTAGATGGGAGGGACGGGTGGTTCTTCTTATCTTTCTTATATTTTTCTTCCTGAGAAAGCCTTGAACTAGGGAGTGGGAAAAGGGTGTGAGAAGGCCTTGTGACTAGACAGCTCAGGTCACCAGATTGTCTGTCCACTTGTTGCTGGGACAGGCAGAAGGGGAGGCGCCCCTCCTCCCTTCCTCCTACTTCTGTTGGTATGGGGTACAAGGAGAGGATTGCTGCAGGGCTGTGTGGGGGACTCTCTTGAGACTTCCCACTGATGCCTTCATCATGGGAGCATTTCCCTTAGTCTTCCCTCAACCACCACTATTCTGCAGGCAGCAAACTGAGGCCCTGAGAAGCTAACCCTCAAAAATGGCACCCTGGCTGAGAGCTCCAATGAACCTCTTGTCTTCTCACTGTTCAGGGTATACTCCACAGGCCTATTCCTGTTCCTATGTGGGATAGATGCTGCTCTAAACAGACCAAGTAGCCATATTTTACTCACTAGTAATGTACCTGACTTGTGTGTGACCAGTGCGGATTTCAGAAAGGGGGAGGGATGAATTGCCTCTTGACAGTGGGTAAGTACTGTACTGGGCAACTGCTTTATACACCCAGACTGACATTCCCAAATGCTGGGTCTACCCACAGAAGGGGAACAGATTAATCAAAGTGGGTCAGATGTCCTCCTCTCAGACCCAACCTCAGAGTTTCTGTAAAGGAGAGCATGTGGGCCCTCATCTCCCTTCTCTTGAGTTGCAGAATGAGCAAACTGAGGACAGGAATGACATTGGCCTCATGGTGTGGTTATCAGAATTAACCAAGATAGTCCATGTGTCACCAAGTAGAGCCTGGTGAATAGAATAATAAGTGCTCTATAAATCAATAATGATTGTTTTATTTCTCATATATCTATATCTATATTTATTTTATTATATTGCTTTACCTCTCTCATTTTACTAACTCTTCTGTTGGCAACTCTTCCTCCACTAGAAACCCTTTCCCTCATTTGAAGATCCCCCATAAATCCCTGTTCTAGCTAAGAGAAGGTGTCATGAGACTATCTCTCTAACAAATATTTGTCACCTAAAGCGAATCTCTCAGAATCTCCTGTGTAGGGACACCAAGCCCTCAGGAATTGGCATTTGTGAAACAGCCTCAAGGCAGGAAAAGAAGAGTCCAGTGTGTGTGTGTGTGTGTGTGTGTGTGTGTGTGTGTGTGCATGTGCACACATGTGCATGCATAGGCGTGTGTGGGTGTGTGCACACATGCACATCTAGGGTTTGTCAAGAGTTGAGGAGAGAGGAGTTGGGGGTTTGGATGGGGAGGGTTAATTTGAAAACCAAGGATTTCTTGGAAGGAGAGGCCACTGTGGTGACGCTCAGGGGATATCCAAAAAGGAGAGAGCTCCAGGGAGTGGACAGAGTGATGGAAAGGAGTAAGAGGAAGAGGACTCCTTCCTGTGCTTCCCGCTCTTTGCTCAGACTACCTGAGGAAGGATGCTAGGGCTTTAGGACAATCCAGGGCTAGCAATGCGGTGCAGAGAAAATCTCTGCAGTCACTCACCACCTGGGTTTCTTGTATTCTCATCACTTGTGTTCTAGTATTTTCACTGCCATTTTCTTGGCTGTGGCATAATAACAGTCTCCAGACTCCCATGAACTTCCTGCTCCTCTCTTCCAGTGTGCTAACAATATTGTCTTTTCTCATATTTCTTGTTGATTATATTTTTTTTCAAGAAAGGGAGAAAAGGTTTCTATATCCACTGCACTGATCCAACCACAGTGCCTTGGATTAAACAAGGTATTTCCTGCAGAGTTTTTTTGTTTTTTTGTTTTTTTTCTTCCAGGCTCTAACCCTCTGCCACTAAAGTAAAAACTAGAGAGGAAACTCCCCTTTCTAAATGGTCTCAACCTCTATGGGGCTTCTATAAATCTCACTCTGTTTACTGTCCTGCTGCTCTAGGGTGTGAAGATGATATAATTTCTCACCCAGAGCAGCTCATCCAACCAAGAGATTCGGCCAGGAACATAAACTGAGTGTCTAGGGGACTAGGGAGATGATGGGAGACAATGTATGGCTAATTCTAAGTGGGGCAGATATTTTCAAATTTTTGTAAAAAAGTAATGCTCTCAAACTGGAAGACTGTTCTGGCATCCATACTGATTGTTCTTAGGCAAGACAGTTTTGTGTGGTTAAGAACTCCATTCCAGGGTGCCTGGATGGCTCAGTCAGTTAAAGGTTAAAGCTTCTGCCTTCAGCTCACCTCATGACTCCTGGGTCCTGGGATCGAGCCGCACGTCAAGCTCCCTGCTCAGCGAGGAGCCTGCTTCTCCCTCTCCCACCCCCTGTTTGTGCTCTCTCTCTCTCTTTTTGTCAAATAAATAAAATAAAATCTTAGAAAAAAAAGAACTTCATTCCATTTCTGGACTTCAACAGTCTTCTCTATGATTATATTTTGAATCTTCCCTTCAAAACAGGTCTTTTGATGGCTGCAGCAGTCTTGAAGAACAACAGAACTGGAGGTCTCAGATGTCCTGACTTCAAAATTTATTACAAAGCTATAATAATCAAAATAGTGTGGCACTGGCATAAAGACAGATATACAGACTGATGGACTAGAGCCTAGAAATAAACCCTTGTATATATGGTCAAATGATTTTTTACAAGGGTGTTATGATCATCCCACAAGGAAGGACAGTTTTTCCAATGACTGGTGCTGGAAAACTGTACAGGTACCAGGAAAAACCAAAACCAAACAAACAAACAAACAAGAAAAGAAAAAAAAAAAGGAATTTGGACCTTACATAGCATCACATATAAAAATTAACTGAAAAATGGATTAAAGACCTAAACATAAGACCTAAAACCATAAAACCCTAAGGAGAAAACAGAGGAAAAGTTTCCTGATATTGGATTTGACAATGATTTCTTGGATATGAGATGAAAAGCACAAGCAATAAAGTAAAAAATCAAACTGGACTACATCAAAATAAAAAAAAAACTTCTGTGCATCAAAGGACACAATCAACGGAGTGAAAAGGCCCTCTATGGAATGGGAGGAAATATTTGCATATCATCTATCTGATAAGGGGTTAATACCTAGAGTATATGAAGAACTCCTACAACTAAACAACTAAAATAAAGTGATTTAAAAACAGGTAAAGGATTTGAATAGACGCTTCTCCAAAAAAGATACACAAAAAGCATATGAAAAAGACGCTCAACATTACTAATCATCAGGGAAATACAAATCAAAACCACAATGAGATGCTATTTCATACGCATTAGAATGGCTACTACCACAAAAACAAAACAAAACAAAAAAAGTATTGGCCAAAGAAACATAAAATATATGTTGGCAAGGATGTAAAGAAATTGGAAGCTTCATGCACTGTTGGTGAAATGGTGCAGCCTCTATGGAAAACAGTGATGCGGATTCCTCAAAAAATTAACATTATCATGTGATTCAACTATTCCACTTCTGGATCTATATCCAGGAGGATTTAGAGCAGGGTCTCAAAGAGATAGCTGCACACTCATGTTCACAGCAGCATTATTCATCACAGCCAAAAGATGGAAGAAATCCAAGTGTCCACTGATAGGTGAATGCGTAAATGAAACGTGATGTATACATACAACAGAATATTGTTGAGCCTTACAAAGGAGGGACATCGTGACAAATGCTACAGCATGGGTGAACCTTGAGGACATTATATGAAGTGAAATAAGCCAGTCACCAAAAAATAAAATAGTGTGTGATTCCAATTGTATGAGGTATCTAGATTAGTCAAATTCATAGAAATAGAGAGTATAAGGGTGGTTACTAGGGGCTGTGGGGAGAGAGAATGGGCTATTGTTATTTGGTGAGTATAGAGTTTTAGGTTTGCAAGATGAACAAGTTCTGGAGGTGAGTTGCCCAACAATGTTAATGTATTTAATATTCAACAGTATGTTTAAAAACAGTTAAGATGGCAAATCCTATGTTATATGTATTTTACCATAAACAAACAAACAAGCAAACAAAAAAACACCAGATCTTTTGGTGAAAGCAATAGTTTGGCCTCAAAAAGGCCAGGATTGAATCCTGTCACATCACTGATGTTAAGCAAGTGGCTAAACCTTGATTAAGCCTCAATTCCCTCCTTTGATAAATGTAGGGTATACATTGCCCCACAGGGTTGCTTTGAGGATCAAATTATATATTATTTGTAAAGCACTTAGCATGGAGTCTATTACATAGAAGGCAATCAATAAATATTGGTTCCCTCTACCTGATATTCACGAGCGCACATCAGTGAGAGTCCATTGGATTGCAAAGGAAATGAGGTCTACACAGAAGGTCTCTTGTCAAGACATGGCTATGTACACCTTGTGGACTCTGTCTGTTTTTCTGCCAGACAGAAAGGGTTGATGTGCTGTTCACTGCAGATTCGACAGGCCAGTGATGTTTGGAAGCTGTGTTTCCGGTGCTTCCAGGGGGCTCTTCCAGCTGATGTGCGTCCTTATCTCTGCTGACAGGAAGACAGAAATCCTCCCACACAAGTTTGCTTATTTACACTGGAAGTGCAAGTTGGGTAAGGGGTACAGAATTATTTATATGTACAGCCCACATACTGCCTTTTCTTCCCATAGCTGATGTTTCCCAGTTTCCCACAGAAGCTCTCATTATGCTATGGTTTTTGCTGGAATACTGGTGGTTTTCCAGAAAAGCCCAGCTTCTTTCCTGTTTGGCAATCTCATGATCTTTGAGTGACAGAGATGGGCTAGGGTTTTCTTTCCTTGAACTATGACATTAAATTTGAGGAATGTATTTGAACTGACACCAGCACCATCTTGTCAATATTGGTTGGACATCAGATTAAATAGATCAGATCTTCATCTATTGCAGAAGGGTCAGTCAGAGCTGTCTTGGAGTGCTCAGGGTAGCACTCTTCCAAGGTAATGAGGTAGGGAAGGTTGTGGGGAGGAAAGTGGAAGAACAGATGAAAAAGGAACTGAATCCTCTGGTATTCATGGGCCGAGTGAAGGCAGTGACCTTTAAGTTATGTAGAAACATTGTGTTTCCTTTATTAGCCAAGAAGTTCTGAGATTTCCAAAGTCATCTCACCAATAACAGAGGTATGAGTTCAAAAGTATTACAGACCCTTCCTTCCTCTAAATATTTTTACCCTTCATGACCTAATGTGCCTGAAATAATTTCTACCTTTGGATTTTTTCTCACTTACATTAAGCAATAAGTAGTAAATTAACGGGTTATCTAAAACTTTTCCTTGGAGATGAGTTTATCAACTTCCTGTTTCTGAGACCAGAGTTGCTTGAGAGGCCCTGGCAGGAAGAAGTAAAGGCTCAGAGTGCGTGTGTAAAGTGGACATAGCAGAGAAAGGCAGAATGGGCCAGTGCTGGGGTCCCCACAGAGTATTTTTACAACAGGAGCATCATCCGAGGATGCAAATGCTTGGAACCTCCCTAGACCTTCTCTATGAGAAACTTGGGGCTGCACCCAGAACTTTGTTTTAAGAAGCTTCCAGGTGATTCCGATGTCCCCGTAAATTTAGAAACACTTCTTTACTGGTCACAAATCCTCAATTTCTGTGTGCCAAGTACAAACTGTGCTCCTGGCTTTGTTTTAGCTGCTTATATAATTTTATCTACTAATTACAGCAATCCTTTGAGGTTGAAAAGCCTGGCAGTAACCCCTTCCTGCCCAGAGATGGAGGGAGTGCCCCGTGCTGAGCCAGTAGTTTGAAATTTTCTCCCAGGACCAAACAGAAGGAAAGAATGAGTTATTCTCACAACCTCTGTGCCCTAAAATGTCACTGGTTTTCCTGAAGGCCCCAAGGTATGAAAATAGGAGCATATTGTCTACACAGCCCTTGCACTAATAGATACCACATGTGATTAAGATAGGAGCTGGTTAATTAATACCCAGGATACACTTAACATTGTGCATGTTTTGAGCATACTAAGAACTAAGTAGTTCTTACTCCCCCTCCCCCAATTTTGATTCCTAGGTCTTTTTTCTGCAGGCTACTCTAACTAAAATGTCGTTTCTGTATCACTTCCTTCATTATAAATATTACCCATATTTTCAAGTTCAGCTCTTCTGGATCTTTCTTAAATGCTCTCTTTGGAAGGTTCTCATCCTTCCCTCTATATTCCCACAGTCTTTTATCTTCACAATTTCACAAAACCCATGATGCCCTCAGAGAGTCCAGCATATCACAGACACCAAAATCACTTGTTAAATGTAGAAACAAACACCACCTTGAACAAAATCATAGGCATTCGAGAAATACCAGTTTCTCTTATTACTGTCACCAGATGAGATGTTTTGACTACCTCATATTCTTTCTCCAGGTACATTCAGAGATTTTTTTTTTTTTTTATGGAGACAAAATCCCCCTCTCTAATACATTACGGGTATGTGTTTACTTTACTCTTCATTGTCAAGTTTCTCTTCAAAATAGTCTACAAATACAGATGATGAATGGGTTCCATCTTGTATGCCCATCCAGCATCCAAACTCCACTTCACTTCTGGGGTCCTGCATGATGTCTGCCCTGGATGTGGGCTCTAGGAGCTGTCATCCACATACTGTAGGTATGCTCATCCTTGTCTGAAGTTGCCTCAGCTTTCTTTGATTTACTGCTTCTTTATCTCTTCCCTTTAACTACTCATCATCATTAATTTATTCATAATTTCCCCAAGGAGAAAAGAGTGGGTGCCTAACCCATGTGCCAGAAGTTTCCTTACTGCCAGGGTAAGGAATTGTAGGTGGAACAAGCCCCGTGAAGAAAGGCAGGGGCATGAAACCTTCAAAGAGCTCCCATTGCCCACTTAGGTGCCTGGAAATACCTGCTCATCCAGTCTCAGAAGGCTGCCTGATGCCTGCAGGTGGCACTGACCACCCACACTATGTCACTGTACTATGCTTCTTAAGACCCAGATCATGGTGCCACACACTTATGTATGTTTCCTCACCAATCTCTCTGCTAGCATTCCATCAGCCCATCAGTGAGGAGAAGCATGTCTTATGCATGTCCGTCCCTTGGGTCTCCCTCTGTCCAGCAGATTGGGCACTTAAGTATTTTGAATGATTATGGATGGAATGTTGGGAGAAATAAGTAAATGAATTTAATAAATTTGAGGGATATGTACCAGGTTTATACATTTCTGTATGTTTCTACATTTCTGACTCAATCCACCATTTTGCCTGATAACAACAGAGCTAAAGAATTATGAGTTGGGGACAATGTGTGATTCTTATTTACCAAAGACTTACTAATCCTACCTGATTTCAACAACTGACATTCCAGGGATTATCACAAGAAGGTAAGAAGAAAGGAAAGCTTTTTCAGCCAAATTTTTAACCAACCCTAGAGTGGCCCAGTGCATAGACACATATCATGAAGACATGGCCTTCTGGAAGGTGGCGGGGAATGGTGCTGTTGGAAGTAGGATTTGATTTCAAGTAGCAGCTGAAACTCAGTGATGGCCCCTGGCTCTCTGTGGTGGAAGAGAGTTTAATGACTTACAAGAGAGCAATGGGCCCAGAGAGTGAGTCATTTCCTCCTTCTGGCTCTCTATGGGGTTGGCCTGCAAGACTCTGATTTGGAATGGATTTGGAGTGACCCCTGATGTGTTCTTACCCCCCACAAAGTAGCCTTAAAAAATATCTTTGTGCCTAACCGGACGTGAGTTAAACTAAAAAATGACTCTGTGCTAGCCAGTAACATAGGTCATCAAGCTAAGGGGTGGGGGTGCAGCTGGTGAATGATGTTTGTGTTGTCTCACCAAAAGTGCCTCTTGGGGAGGGGAGAAATGTCAGGGAGGACATCCTACTAAGAGGGGCAAGCTTAGCCCTCAGCCAAAGTTTCTTAGAACAGCTACTGAATGAGGCTGCATCATTCTGATGATTATACTAGTGGGACCCATGGGAAATGTGGAAACTTGCAGGAGAGCTGGACACACACACACACACACACATATGCACGGACACCCCAGGGTGGGTGCATTTTGTAAAGGGATTCTTACCTTGTCAGCACCTGACAAGTGCTGAACCTGAAGATTAGCAGGGTCAGCAAGCCTGGGTGCATGTTGCGGGGGGGGGGTCGTGGGGATGGATTAAAAGCACCTGCCCCCAAACACATCTTGGTGACAACAGGCCTTGGTGACAATGCACAGGCTTCCTAATCAGCTGAGCGTATCTGTGGGCTAGGCACTGAGCGCACTGGGGTGAAAGAGCCAGAGGAAGAGAGGGAGCCAGCTCTAGTTTGCTAAAAGAGATATTAAATTTCAACCCCTGAAGGAAAACAAAAAGTGAAAACGAAAAGTGGAAAATGTTAAAGCCTGGGTTTATTTTTGGTGCTAATTTTGTTTCCTTAAAAATGCATACCTATCTTTTGAACCCTTCCAGAATGGCAGAGACATGTTTCAATCATGGCTGTCTGGATGCCGCCTGGGGTAGTGGGGTATCTCCCCGACTTTTCTTTCTGGACAGTGTGGTGATGAGGAGAGGGAAGCCTGACGCTCCACATTCTGTCTGATCCAGCACAGCTGCATTTTCTTTCCTGAGAACCGGACGAGTTTCCCGAGCCCTGGGCTGATACTCTGTACCATCTTTGGTGCAGCTGTAATTTTCACAGGGGGAGCCGACTTGACCCTCTCTAATCCTTACTCCAGATACCTTGAACTCCTGAGACTGGTGTGTATGTGTGCATGCATACTTTTAAGGGTTTTTCAGCTGTGCTCCTGAGAAACTGGCTACATCCAAAATTTAAAAAAAAAAAAAAAAAAAGGAAAGAAAAGGCAGGGAGTTGGTTAGTGACACAATCGCCTGATTCTGACCATGAGCTATTTCTGTAGCTTTAATGTTTACAACAGCAAAAATAACATTATTATCCTAGGCTCACCTAGTTGTGTCTTTCCATTCCTGTTTCTTTTTCTGCGGCCAAGGGATAGATACCATGCCCCCTTGTCTGCTCTGAACCGTGTTAGAACTAATCCAGAATTAAGAGTATGAGAAGCATTCAGTGGGGGACGGGGGGAGAGGGTCTTGGAAAACAATTGCAGCTAGTTGTAGAATTGCACAACCAACTTCAGATTTTTTTTTTCTCTCAAGACTTATATTTTGGGAAGGAGCTGTTTTATGAATGGATATAGGCCTGACACACAAAACGCGTGGGATCCGTCTGAGGGCCCCGTCTGGGTCAGCTGCGACATCTGGCTCTTATGAATCTGGCATATTGTGACTCATGGATACACAAATAGTAATCCTTGATAGCGTCCACTTGTGACTGCCGACAAATAACATCAAACGCCAGGGAACTGGTGTGGCCACCTCGGCTGAGCTGCTCAGGCCACTGCTGCTGTTCCTACTGCTGTCCGGGAGGAGCTATGGGACCCCCCCAGGATTCTGGCCCTGCTAGGACCCCAGGCAACCCCTCCCACCCCTGGCTGGACAGCTTACAGCCTGGCAGGCTCCGGAGCCCTCCTCTCAGAAGACACTGGTGAAGGGCATACGGCTCTGATGGCAGATGACCTGGACTTGAACCCTGGCTATGCCATGCCTCAGCTGAGAATGTGGCCGATTTTTTAACTTCTCTGAGTCTCCGTTTTTTTTCATCTCTTAAGCAAGAAAAGTTACATTTTATGAAAATAGCTAACATTTACTGAAACTTCCCATGCGTCAGGCACTGTACTATGCATGGTAGAGGTACCATTTCAGTTAAAAATTTCTAAGATATGATGTGGTTGGCATGTTGGCCAGTGAAGAGACTAGTGTCCGGCTGCAGTGATAGTAAGTCTTGCCGCTGGAAATCCTCTTTCCTAGGGCCCTACAGCAGTGAGTCTCAGCCAGGGCTCATTTTGCTTCCCAGGAGATATTTGGCAATGTCCGAAAACATTTTTGGTTGTCATGGCTAGGGCAGAGGAAGGACACTACCGGTATTTACAGGATTAAGGAAGACAGGGATGCTTCACATCCTACAGGGTCTAGGACAGCCCCACAACCAGGGATTACCCAGCCCCAAAGTTCAATAGTGCTCTCCAGAGAAACTGCGCCCTAGAGCCTGTCGTTCCAGGCATCACACTAACTCTAGATTATACCTGCTAGGAGAAGTATGGGGAAGACAGAACGGGGTAATGCATGGAGAGCACTGAGCACAACACCCAGCATATAGTAAGTGTTCATTAAATTCAAACTGCCATTTCTGCTGCTACTGCTATTACTTGCTTTTCATTCCCAACCTCTTTTCTGTTATTAGCAATGTCTTGAAGGGTACCTGGACCTTGGCATCATGTCCCTTTGCCTGAAGGGCCCATGAGGTATAGTAAAAGAAAAAGATATATTTTCTTTCACTTCTTAGTGCTTGCTGATGTTGCTTTACCCACGAAATGCCTTCTGTGTCAGCTGTTCAGGGAGATGTGTGCCTGGTTTTACCTGGGATCCTCAGCCTGAAGCTTTGTTGGAGAGGTGGCTCTTATCTATGCTTTCTGTGAAAATCCCCTGGGCTCGATTCTCCCCAGTGAGGGCGAACTAGCAGGTTCATCTAAGAGTGGGTGATGCCAATTACCAGGGACTAGGAAACTGGTTTCATAAATGAAGACTCGTAAATAAAGGATGCATATGTTTTTCTGTTACATATCTAGCCCCTGTTTATTTCTAGAATATCTTTAAAAGTCTCTTCTCTGGGAGTTAGGAAGCTGGGTGGGTCAGGAGATTGGAAAGAAAAGTAATGACCTGAAGGATTCGCAAATGCTGTACTTACTATGAAAGGTAACCTGGGCGGGGGAGAGACAACTTGACTTTTGTTTGTAACTCCTTCCAGTCTTCTGGGAGAGCAATTTCAAGCCCCAAGTGCTTATTTGTCATTTGCTGAGAGCTGCCTGAGAACCTGTGGCTGAAGTCCTCCTTGTTCTGTGGGCCGCCATCAGTGAAGCCAGCAGACGGTGGGTTCCAGATTCCTCTGGGCTGCTCCACCACCGACTCCATTGTGTCAGAGTGTAGACCGCTATAAGCCAAGATACTTACAATTCCACAACTATACTACATTTCGTGAATGTCTGTCACATGCCTGGAACTGTTCTAGCCATATAACCGGTATTAACTGATTTAATGTCATAATAACCCAATAGGAAAGGTTCTAGTTTTTTTTTTTTTTTTAAGATTTTATTTATTTATTTGACAGACAGAGATCACAAGTAGGCAGAGAGAGAGAGGAAGAGAAGCAGGCTTCCCGCTGAGCGGAGATCCCGGTGCAGGGCTCGATCCCAGGACCCTGGGATCATGACCTGAGCTGAAGGCAGAGGCTTTAACCCACTGAGCTACCCAGGTGCCCCAGAAAGGTTCTAGTTTTATCACCATTTTAGATATTGGAAAACCAAGACACAGCGAGGCTAAATAGTTTGCCCCCAGCACACAGAGCTAAGAAGTTAACCTAGGCCACACAGTGTCAGCGGTCACGTTCTCAGCCACTAGGCGGAGCTGCCTCTACTTAGCAGGAGTCAGAAGGCATCTAGTCCAGGTAGGCAAAGGTTCCACAGCTCAGCAAATCAAGGAGGTCAAGAGGCAACATCAATACCTGAAACATCTAAGTTGCCTGTATTCTTTATGGGGGCTTTTATATTTTGCAGAAAGGGCAGAAATTGCTGAGGGGTACACATCGTTGTGGATTAAAGAGCCCTAGCTGCACGTGGTATCAGAGGTGAGGAGACCCAACCAGAAGATGTCACTCTGAGCAGGATATGGGGAGGCCATCTGGGGTTGGATAGGGTCTGAAATGTTGACCTCTAGCCGTGAGCTTCATCCAACCCTAACAAGGTAGTCGCAAAATGCACACCTTCCATGAACCAGTCAACGCACAGGTTCTATGCAGTGGGGAAGTGGTCAGTGCACATGGGTGCCTCCGTGGAGAGGTACCACAATGGCTAGAGGAGGGACTCACCACATAATCCCCAAATACAAGTTAGCCTGTTCAGAGAGATGTTGTCAAATACAGAATTGGTCTGTAATTCTGTTACATGTTAGAGTTGTTTAATCTACATTTTAAAGGATTTGAGTATTAGATACGCTGTAGGGACTGAGTTAGAGAAATGGAAAAAAACCCTGCACACCAGTGAGGCCCTGGAATTCTGGCCATCTTGGAATATCACTTCTAATTAAACTTCCAAAACCTACTACACTGTAATTAAGAGACTCTCGACCATTTGCTTACATCATCTGTTAACTGAAAATGCTGGTATTAGTCATTTACCAACCTGTTACCCACTAGACAGGAAAGGTTGGTGAGGGAGCTTTATAAAGGCATTTATGTTCTTTGGATTATCATGCTTATATATCTATCTGTGTGTATTGAACTTTAAAATCCTTCCCTTTATATGTTGAGAAGAACCTGAGTCCTTTCACGTTCTTAGAGCGCAGATACCAGGTCATGTGCATTGTGTTTTAGAGGATAAAGAGACTAGACTACAATCCTACTATGTACTCTGTGCATTTCCTAGGAGTGCCCATTATTTGCCTTGCACAACCTCACAAGCTCTCCTCATCCTTTTGTAACCAAAGGTCATGCGGTTGCAGAACAAACACCAGGATTAACGTGATGACCTGTGTGGTTCACTCACAGGCTTCCGCCCTCCCAAACCCCCCCCCCCCCTCCCCCCCCCCCCCCCCGCTCCCTTACACAGCACTGCTGCTCTCTGGGAAGAACCAACATTCTGCAAAGTCTGGTGTGCAAGTACCAATCATTTTCTTACTAGACATCCACACTATGTGACATGGGTGCTCATTCACCTCATAATCTTCTTTCATTATATGATTTTACCCTCCTCTCTGACTTATCATTCTTCTGCTCTCCTTTATGCCTTCCAGCAATGACTTCTCAGCTTCAGAGTGCTCTCCATAGACGACTGGTAGCTGGGTGGATGGGTTCCCCCAGTAATCTCAACTTAATTTGCCCTTAGCTTAATTCTGTTTCCAGCCTGTCCTCACTCCTCCCTGTGAATTCTGTATCTTAGTAAACATCAATGCTATCTTCCTAATAACCTGGTCAGATGCAAGGGAATGAACTGAGACTCCAAACTTTTCTTCTTCCTCCCCCAATCCTGGAAACTACCAAGTCTGACCTCTACCTTTGAATGTATCTGGATTCTACTCCCTTTTCACAAACATTGACTTATTTAGTCCATTGTCTTTTCCCTCTTGCACAATTGCAACAGTGTCCTTTGCTGCTCTTCTTGCGTCCACAGCTCTCCTTTCGAAACTATCCTTACCACGGTCAGTCACATCTGGGCTACATGTGGTCGTTAGGTCAAAGGACCTGTCATTCTAGATTCCAAAAAAAATGTCATGTTGTTTAAAGTAAAGCATGCTCACAACATAGAATCTGAGGTAGTGTATTTGATGTCTGTGTGTTTGTGCATGGGTGTGTGCACACAGTGCCCACTCATGCCCACACAGACACAGGTATTCCCCACCTCAATGACTCAGGATTCAAAGTGTCAGTTTGCAAGTTTCTAAAAGCATTTTTTTTTTTCAGAGGAGGTACCCTACAGTAGAAATTGAGGAAATCAGACAGGCAGTTACATGGAAATTAAATTAAAATTAAATTACATTAAATTAAAATGTAAGCTCCTTAAAGAGCTGCTCATGGTCCCTTGTTACGCCTCACAACACTTAGCAAAGTACCTTGTTTAATGTGATTGGGTTCAGACCTAGGAAAGAGAGAACTTACATTAATCAAAAGCAGATGGGAGTATCTGAACCTCTACAGGTTAAAACACGTCAGTCTTTGAGAGAAGATGGAAGTAGATTTCAAAAGCGAAATATTTGTGTATGATGAGTTGGAGTTGGGGAGTTTTTATTTTTTGTGTGGTTTTTGTTTTGTTTTGTTGTTTTCTGTCTGTCTTTCTTTTTTCTTTTCTTTTCTTTTCTTTTTTTTTTTTTGAATGGAAAAAAAGACGCCCAAAGGAGCCAGGGAGACGCTAATGGATGAAATGCTTTGCACATATGGGATGGAAAATTGTGCTCAGTTAAGTCAAAAAGCAGCTTCTGAAGAATGTATTGTGGCTGCGGCTTCACAGGTGCCTGACCCGCTGGCCCTGCGACATCACTGCACCATGTGTTTGGCCCTGGCCCTCCACTCCAGCCGCCATGCGGGAAGATCATATTCAGTGAGGCAGAAACTTCTAGAACTGCTTGGAACTGCTGCTCATGCCAGAGAAGATCCCCTCCTTCTCACCCTTTTACTCACACACAGGAGCATTAAAGAACTAAACAGCTCTCATCTCAACTTCCTCCCAACCTCACTCTTGGCTCATTCTCCTCTGAGGAGCAGCTGTTTTTCAGCTGATGTTTAAGCACACACTCTCTAACTTACTCAATTTCTTCATAAAGGAAAGGGCTCCTTTTCTCTGGTTTAATTTCTCCTAAATATCATTCCTATAGGAGTACCTCACTTTACACATTGTACCTCTCCTCAGGAACATATGGTTTATGCACTGCAGTATAAATCCAATACTTGCAAATTGAATCAGGGTTGAAATTCACCAAGAAAGGATGCCATTTAAAGAGACCATGTGGGGAACCCTTTAGAAAAAAAAAAAATTAGTGTTTTTCTTCTTTCTTTCTTTTTCCCCCCTGAAGCAAAGAATCCTTTGATAATGCAAATAATTGATTCTCTTCACTCTTTTTCCAGAAAACTACACTCTATTTTTACAAGCTTAGCATATTTGATGGATGTCCATTGGGACTTCTCAGAATGGGACACCCACTTGTTCCCAGGAAAGTAGTTACTCTTAGGCCAGGGCCTAGCTCCATATGTTTCTCCTCCTTTTCCCAGCTTGCTCTCCCTCTTCAGAAAATGGTGACTGTGATACAGATATTAGGGATCATACACTTAACTGCCATCCCCACCAAGTCATCATGTTGGGACAACCTAGAATGTTCTGGCACTGTATAGCACAACTGTTTTTAGTTCCAGTTTGGAAGTGGCACTAGATGGGCAGTCTACTGAGCCTAGCATCCTGGCATTCCGGCTCCAGGGACAGCTGTGGTTCTGCTGAGTGCTCTGGGCCTGATCATCAGAAAAGCTGGTCTTCAAGACTCTCAGCCTTCTATCCCTATCCCTGGGCCCTTACTTCCTCCCTCCCACCAGTTCCTTTGTCTCTATTTTTATTCTCCTTTAGAAATATTAGCCGCTACATTTAAATAGTGCCGACTGCACATAGGCACCATGCTACCCAATTTACATACACAAACTTATCTGCACAGTAACTCAATGTAGGAGGTGCTCGGTCAGCCTCTCCATCTTGCACAGAAGGGGGCTAGGCACAGAGTGGTGTAGGTCACACTGTGGCAGAGCTGGGACTCCAAGGCTGAATGAGCATGTCACATGGCCATGTCTAACCCCACCCTGACCGTGAACAGTGTCAGTGTGTCCATGTCCTTCCACATTAATAACTCATGTTTACTTTGCACTTAGCAGATATAGGGCTTTGCTGTCTTATTTTATTTAATGCTTGTAATATTCCTCACCATCCTTGCAATTATCACCGTTTACAAATGAGAAAGCTGGGTTATGTCCAAGGGCACAGAACTATCAAGTTGGGGGAGAGGGCATTTACTCATTAACTTTACCCATTGTGGTGTGTATAGTTAAGCTGAACAGAATAAATAAAAATTTTTAAAAAAATACCATCTACCAAAAAAAAAAAAAAAAAAAAGAAGAAGAAGAAGGAAACGATCAGGCCTCCATTAGAGGAATTTCAGAGTAGCAGGATGGGTAAGCAGGTTTTGAGGATAGGGTTTAGAAGTACCTGAAATTTTATCATACAAATCTGACTCTTCTTATCGGATTCACCTTCTCTTCAAACAGACACACACACACACACACACATACACACACGTGTACACACTGACACCTTCAGAAACATGGACGTGTATATCATGTACAGGCACACTGGTGTGCTCACACACACACATACTGAGACATGCATACATTCTACACCCATGCACACCCCCCCCAAAGCTGCTTCATAAAATAAGATTCTCCATTATAAAATGCAGAACTCTTACAGCAAGTTAAAATAAGCTGAACAAACCTTATGCCCACAAAGAGCCCATGAGGATCCCCTCCCTCCATGAGGCAGTGCTTGGCTGGCTGGGGTGCAAGGTGGGTGGAATTTCAGAGTTAGTACCTGTTGCTGGAGTGGTGAGTAGCTTGTTCAAGTACAGATGAAGGAAATGCTACCTGGAGGGCACGGCTCCTGCTCCCTGCCTTTAAGCATCTCAGGAACATCACAGGGAGACCAAAAATCAAGTCAACCCCTATCCCTCGGGGATGCTCCTGAGCATACTTCTGTGTTCTCTGTGCCAGGAAAGGGGGTCTCCCTCCTCTTGAACATCTAGAACCCGAGCCCCAGTGTAGTCTCACTTTGAGCTTCTCACTTATCCATACAGCCCTCAAGTCACTCCCTCTGTCCACTTGTTGGCACTCTGGCACCATGGATCAGACCCTTGCCTGTCAGCAGTCTCCCCACGCTTTAGCCACCTCAGTCCTCCAAATTGTTTGTTCTTAGACTTTTTTTTTTTTAATATGGTTTAGGATAGACTCCCTATTCTATATGAGAACATGTCCTAACACCTTGGTTTAACACTTAGGGTCTTTTTTAGTATATTCCAAACTTAACTCCCCTGTTCAGTCTATTGCCCTTTTCTGCCATTACACACCCTGCTCTCTTGTTGCATGACTTAATTAACTTTAAACATGCCAAGAACTTCTATTTATTCCTTCATCACTCTGTACTTGCTGTTTCTTTTGTCTCTTGTTTCCCTACAACTATTGAGTTCTTTTGTCTGAGGTGTGACTTACATGTACTTCTTCCATGAGGTCTTCCCCAGTACTCCAGCCTCGACATTATCACCTGAAAGTCCTTTAATACAGATAAGACACAATAATAACAGTTATGGTTCACTGAGTATGTGCCAGGGCCTCTTCTAAACACTTTACACCTATTAACTCTCGTGCTTTTCTCAACAACTCTGTCTTCATTTTACAAATGACGAAGCGAAGGCACAGACAGGTAATGGACCTTGCTCAAGATCACATGCCTGGTAAGAGGTAGAGCCAAGAACTTAAGCCAGGAAGACTGGTTCCACACCTCATCCTCTTTCTTTCTTTCTTTTTTTTTTTTTAAGATTTTACTTATTTATTTGTCAGAGAGAGTGAGCACAGGCAGAGAGTGGCAGGCAGAGGCAGAGAGAGAAGCAGTCTCCCCGCTGAGCAAGGAGCCTGAATCGGGACTCGATCCCAGGACGCCGGGATCATGACCCAAGCCAAAGGCAGCTGCTTAACCAACTGAGCCACCCAGGCGTCCCTCATCCTCTTTTTTTAAGTGCTTACTCTGGTATCAGCCAGCATGAAGACTGGGGAGGGCAGGAAATGTTCTGTATGGATTCTTGTACCTTGTACCCCTTATTCAACGTGCTTTGGGGTATGCTTATGACTTTGGGAAGATGTAGTGATGCTTAATGCAAATTTTTGAAATAACTGAAGGAAGATTTCTTGATGAGTCAGACCATTCCAGTTCCTGCTGCCTTAGGATGGGAGAGAAAAACCAAAGAGGGAAATTCTGTTCTCACAGAAGCTTGAGTCTCACATTTATTGATGGAAGAAATTATTACAATTTTTGGAGTCTCTATGAAAATATATCTAAGAGTCAGTTTGAGTTACATGCAAGCCTCATTCCTTAATTTCAATGTAGACTCCACTCTCAAAGCCCCGCAGGACCCAAGTGAGTTGTCCATTTTCCTGCACACACCTTGTTCACCTTGGCATTTCCAAGGTGGCTCATGTCATAGCAGAACCTCCAAAGTTGGCCTGGGTCTTCCTGGAAACTTATAATCTGGATTGTGTTTTGCATGTGTGCCTTGTATGGGGCTGAGGTGATGGTAGGCCAGTGGGAACTTCATCAGTCTTTATTTCACTGCACAGAAATAATCAAGCCAGAATATTAATATTGTGGTAATTGCGTCCTCCTTTTGTGTTTACAGAGAGAGAGAAACAGCTGGGGTGGCTGACATCTGAAACAGGAGTGGCTGATGGTTACTCGTGCAGCAGATGGGCTTGGGTCATGAATAAGCAGCAAATGTGAAAACGAGATTCACAGGGCTGAGCCAGGCTTGCTTCATGCAAAACCCGTTAACCCTTGCTGCTTGCCACTGGTCCAAGGTTTGGATTGCTAGGCTGCTGCTTTTTGTGGTCAGGGACCTGGTCCCACTGGAATGGGCAAAACTGGACTGGGAAAGTGCAATAGAAGAGGTGAACAAATGTGAGGAGGTCAAAACACAACACACACACACCCTGCTATTAATGAATGGAAATGAAGCCCCTAGGCCTGCTTTCAAGCTCCTGGCAGGTATGTAAATCAACATCTCAGAAATGGAGTGGCCCCACAATGAATAGGGAATTCATCAAATGGAATCCCAGAATGAAGTGATTTGAGAGGTGTCAGAACATTCCCATTTCCCAATAACCCATCCCAAACTTCTCATTAATGCCTGCAGTTTTATATTTAGGAAAGCATTTCTTCATATCACATAACTGAATGAGGCTCATTGAAATGCAGTGTCCTTGAGAGGGGTGACATTTTGAAACTTATCAGCTTTTAACATTACCATATGCAAATTGGACTGTCAGATCCTTTCCAGACTTCCTCATTCCCAGCTCTCAGAGAGCAGTTCCCTATGGGGTTGGACAAATGATGGGGGAGAGGTTGAACTGAGGAGGGACCCTGAGCATTATGAATGCCCTCTGCATCTGGTTTTCCCTGGCTCTGCCACTTATTAGCCATGTGCTTTTGGGCCAAGAGTTGACCCTGGGACATGTAACCTGGCCAAGCTTCAGGATCCTCATTTGAAAAAACATCAGAGAAATAACAGGTAGTATGAATATAGGTCATAAGACTTGAGCAGATCAAACAAAGCAGAGATTGTGAAGGCATCTTGAAAACCTCGAATATGTAAGGATAAGGGAGTAATGGTGTGATGATGATGGTTGAAGTGATGGTGTGAGTAGCAGGAGTTCTTACAGTGGGAGGCATGGTACTTTTTAACAACTCTGCAAAGTATCTGGTGTCCAGGGGGTGCAGGTAGAAGAGTCTGAAGTCTCTTTATGGCTCAAGTAACCAAAGCCTTCACTAAAGGAGACATAAAATGGCTAAACAGAAACAGCTCCTGAGTTGCAGTTACAGAGGGGATTCCTGTCACCATTACACAGAAAAGGGCATAAAGTTCATATATCTGTTTAATATCAGGGATGCTCTGACCTAATCCTAATCCAAGTTAAATTCAGCTTTCAACTCCTTCCATGGCCATCGAAGGGGACAATATAGAACCGCACAGAAAGAGGAAGAGCTAGAGGAGAAATAGAAGAAAATGCCAATCCTCAGGATCCAAGCAGGGTAAGGCAGTCAGTATTTCCAGATGGCACTGGCAGAAAGAACAAATTATTAGCAATTTCTGATAAATACTGTCCTTGAAATTAACTATGAGCAAACTTTATCAGTAAAGACAATGAGGAAAAGCTCTGATTCAATAAAATGAGGACATGAGGGAAGATCTACTAGTTAAGAAAAGCACCACCCATGTGGAGAGAAGGCAGCAGAACCTGATGGAACAACACAACACTAGATCATTCCCAGCCTATGAGTTCCCAACAGCTCCTAAGTGAGAAAAAACTGCAAGTTTCCGGCAGAGCCACTTCTTTTGATCAGTGATGATTATATTACATATTCATTAGCATTGACTAATATATTAAAATAGTCTACTTCCAGTTCAGTAAATTGTTTAGCTTCATAAGGTCTCAAGTCAAGGAATACTTGCAGGTATTTTTACAGATAGACATGAGACCTGGTGGGTTAGACTGACCATCATAATCAAGATGTTAATGTCTAGAGTGTACAATTGCTAGCCAGCAACTCAAGTAATAGGTATTGCTTTAGCTGGGCTGGCAACTTGATTTGCTACACAAGACACAAGCTTACAGCTTGAGTTCTTTGCCAATTCTAGTTCTCAAACTCTCACCATTTTTACCTCAAATCATCACTTGATGACACTTTCCTTGAAACTCCACTCTTGCTGTCTCCCCACCTGGCATGATGTGTGTGTGTGTGTATATATATATATATATATATATATATATATATATGGCCACTTCGATCTCTTTAACTGCCCTAAGAATGACAGTAATTGCTCTTGGGTTGAGTTTTATTTTCGATATCTTTCTAAACTCCTGAGTGAATGAAATCTCAGAATTGCATGCTGATTTCTACACCTTACAAAGCTGAGATTCTTATCCCTTTCTTTCCCTACTTCTTTCCTTAGGGTTTTTTCTTGTCATTTTCCTTATCATAGCACATGTTTTAGTGGATCATCTTACACCTGCCAGTTCAGGGCTCCAGTCTTTTCCAAAAGGCCCCAAAGCCAAGTCTTAGAGTCATCAGAGAGTTTCCAGGCTTTCTTCTAGTCAATTCTCTTCAATTCTCACCTGGGATCCTCCCTCTCCTGCTTTGGCCCCTCCAGTGTCACCTCTTTCATTCCCTTTGATCCTTCACAGGAGCCACACTCACCCTTGAGGTGCTGACATCCTTGGGAGTGCTAAAGCTTAGCTCTGTGGTGAGTTTTCCATATGCCGAAGCTGCTCAGAGTCCCTTCAGGGAATTAGAAAACTGCTCCTCATCTTACCTTTGAGTTACCCTTAGAAGAGAACCAAAGCCAAACTTTTGCTGCCTCTAATTATTTAGAGTATTTAGCAACCACATGCCCTTCTCCAGAAGTGGGCAAAACATGATGCCAAGTCCTGCCATGACCTCATCTGAGGCCATCAGCCATGGTAGTTCTCCATGCACAAATCAGAACTCATGTGATTTCCCTAGCTGGTCACACCTGTGGGCCAGGGATGGGCATCAGGACCAAAGGCAGCCATTCAGACAGATGTCAGCCAGCTAGGCAGACTGGGGGAAAGCGCTAGTCTACAGGGCCCTTAGTACTAGACAGTGACTAATTACATCATTCCTTCGGGAGTTTAAACCCAAGCTACATGATGACTTGACTGCAGAGACAGGGAGACAACACAGCACCACAATGGCAGAGCCCTGGAGTAGAAAAAACCATGGGCCTGCTGCTCAGAGAACACCAGACACATCAGGCAGCAGGGCCTGTGTTTTGTCTTAAAACAGTATTTCAGTTCTGGTAAAGAATGGCCCCTTCCCTTTGGTTCCTTATAAGAAGCAGCTCCCAACTAAAGTAAATGGAGTATAACTGCTCTCATCTGAAAGATTCCAAAGACCTGACTCTTCTTCCATTATCAGTGAAGGAAAGCCAGTGTCCCCTCCCTCCATCCTCCTGCTTGAATGACACAGGCTTAATATGTCCTCAACTGGGCTGCTCCTGGAAGAAAATTTATTTCCTTAATCCTTTTGATACCATAAATTAAAACTCATAGAGGAAAATAAAAGCCTCAAACACACGTCCAAAGCTAGTCCCCGCCCAGGTACCATCCCTATTCTCTCTATGCAGTCAAACTTTACACCAAAGCCAGGGAACCAGGAACTTTGGGTTTAAGTAATGACAGCAGAATTGGGTCCAAGCTGAGTCAGCCACAGCCCTTGGCATATCCCCAAGTGAAAGGAATGACGGGTTGAGGATTACTTAAGATAGGAGCTCTTTAAATAGTTTCCCGTTGGGGATGCTTTGACAAGCCAGCCAAAGTGCCTCCTTTCCCTTGCCCTTCCTCATCCCAACAAATGACAAAGTGCAGGCTGTTGCCTCCAGGTGAGTAGAGTTCTAGGGAAACAAGGAAAGCAAACAAACACTCGGTGTGGTTGAAGGGTTCCCAGGCTCCATTTCAAAGGCAGTCCCTTATGGCTTTGTTTGCCCCTGTTTTTCCCAGCATAGGTGTTTGATATCACACAGACCTATTCTGAGATTCCCAAGAAGAGGAGTATTTAGTTTACTATGAGTAGCCAAGAGTTTCCTAGTTTGAAAAGGGGAATAAGTTACCTGTCCACTGGGTATATTTAAAAGCCCCCGATTGTATTGGTATCAAGGTACTGATGGGACATGAGAAAGTTCGAACCAGGTATCTACAAAAAGCACCTATTGCAATGACCTTTTCTGAGACAACTTGACAGGCAGCCTCCTCACTGGGACGTCACTCCCCTTTCCCAGCTTCAGGTGTGGTAGGAGAAGGGCAGGCTATGAGGTGATTGCCTACACAGGTAAATTTGGAAAAGACTAAACAAATTTTAGATAAAATAGAAAGTATGAGGTTGCTACAATATTTCATGTATCACTGGGGCTTGGCAAAATTTGGAACTCTCAGAACACTTCCCACTTTGCCTCTGAAACAGACATGATTAAAGCACCAGGGAAACTTTATTTTTGCTTCCTTAACTCTAGCCTAGGCAGGTACCAAAACATGCAAGTATGTTATGTTATGAAGGAAACAAGAAAATTCATCTTTAACCAGGAAGAATAACATTTAAGGAAGTTTTGAGCATGTATAAATGTCCCTAGGGCCTTCTATGACTCACAAAGGGACAGAGAAGAGAGGGGTAGACACCCCAGAGAGGGGTTGCAAGCAGAAAGACCTACACTGAGGATCCTGTGCTGCCCAAAGCAGGGATGAAAGTAAGGTCTTAAGTCACCTCCCTGCCTCCCTCCTCAGTAGTGGGCTGCATCCTCACCATTCTTTTTGTCCAGAGACCAGCACTGATCACCCTAGTAAGTCTGCTCTCAGAAATCCTCAGGAGGGTAGAAACAATTGGTAGGGTACAGTATATCATTTGACCACCCCTTGGGTATTTGTATTTAAAGAGGAAATGTTTTTTTTTAAAGATTTTATTTATTTATTTGACAGAGATCACAAGTAGGCAGAGAGGCAAGCAGAAAGATAGAGGAAGCAGGCTCCCCACTGAGCAGAGAGCCCGATTTGGGGCTCGATCCCAGGACTCTGGGATCATGACCTGAGCCGAAGGCAGAGGCTTTAACCCACTGAGCCACCCAGACACCCCATAAGAGGAAATGGTTTTATCTCTAACTGAAAACAGTGCCTCAGTTTGAGGTCTTAAAAAGGGACTGCTAGGAAAATAAACACAACATGAACAATGGTACCTGCCTAAAGATTAGCTTCATATAGGTACTTTATTCCTAGAATATGAGGTAGCCTTGTTAGGAAAATATTTCCTTAAAAACTGTCAACCAGAAGACAACAAAGCCCTCCCATTTATCTACCAGCACCTCCCCATCAAAGCCCAACCCCAGGCCACATGTAGGAAAGGGCCCTAAGCAGTAGGTCTAGGCTTGGATAGGCAGTATACTATCAGTTTAATACAACACCTTCTAAATTTAGACTATTCCAAACTCGAGGCCATCATGAAGCCAGGGTGTGAACTGTCTTCACATACACAGGCCTTGTGTTTGAGTGATAGACAATACCTCTGCATTAAGTGTGGGAATCTCTTACCTACTATTGCTATCAGTAAATGATTCACAAGGCCTACAAAGAAATCCATTTCTACCATGTGGCACACCATTAGAACCACTTGGATGGATGCCTCTGCCCTGGGCATGTCCAAGTAATGCTCTTCTGAAGTAAAACACAGCCCAGGTAGAGGGAGGAGACCATCTGGGAAGTGGGCCCAGCCACAGAGTTGGCACCATGCCCCTCTACTTGTGTGACCTGCAATATGGGTCTGCCGTCAGCCAGGGATGCCAATGAGAGTCAACAAAGCTAATGTCCATAGTGGTTACTGTGTGTGGGCACTCTCTTAGGGGCTTTAACTTGATAGTGTCACATAATCCTCATCTTACAGATGATGAAACAGGCTTAAAAAGGCAAAAGGATTTGCTTAGCTATACTCCTATATAGCTATACTCCTATACATACTAATGGAATGAATGTCCAATAGGGTGCCAAGTGTTAAGAGAGTTAAAGAGCATAAGAGAGAGATTTAAATGCTTAAGAATAGGACATGATTTCCAAGTTACAAATCTTTAATTTGTTCCCCCATAGATGTTGTCTAAGCCTAAGGGACTAGTGGAAGACAAGTGATTCCCATCAACCCCATTAGAGTTAAGGTGACAAGAGTAATCCACATAAACAATTCATGTCCAACTAAAGTTGGTGGTCCTATTTCAAACCATGTCTCTGAAAAAAACTTTTCCAGTTTGAGGCAAACTTTTTTTTTTTTTGAAGATTTTATTTATTTATTTGACAGACAGAGATCACAAGTAGGCAGAAAAGCAGGCAGAGAGAGAGGAGGAAGCAGGCTCCCCACCGAGCAGAGAGCCGGATGCAGGGCTTGATCCCAGGACCCTGAGACCATGACCTGAGCTGAAAGCAGAGGCTTTAACACACTGAGCCACTCAGGTGCCCCGTTTGAGACAAACTTTAAATAAAATATGAAAAAGTACAACTCTCTGTATGAAGTAAAAGTGTATACAATAAAATTCACACGTTTATGTATGTTCAATATATCATTTGATCAAAGAGATAAAAAAATCCTGACACCTTTAGGTTATTATGTTAGGAGGAGGCAATATAAAATGACTAAAAATAATTTTGCCTTTCATTTTCTTTGCTGATCTTCCTTTCATAAAAAAATCAAACTAAAAAAACTTTTATCAGTAAAGCAAATAATCCATAATTCTATCACTACCAATATTGAACAAATAACATTCTTTTTTTTTTTAAAGGGTAAAATTTTTATTATAATGGCTCAAGAACTTCTTGTCCAAAAATTTTCTGGATATTACCAAAGCTTGTGTTAGGGATTCTGATAACAGGCTTATGCCATATAAGAGATTATAATTTATTACACAAGATCATCAGGGAGAGACTTTGATGAAATTTTTACTTGAAGAAATAAACAAACTTCATGGTTTTCCCTTCAAAGGGAAACAGATGGATGTAAAAATGTGATCCATCCTTCACTTTCCCTTCCTTTCTTTCTCTTTCCTTTCCCTCTTCCTATTTTCCTTCCTTCCTTTCTTTTTTAAATTTTTAATTTATTTTTTATTTTTATTTATTTATTTTTTTAATTAATTTATTTTTTTATTTAAGCTTTTTTTATTTAAACATATAATGTAACCCCACCACCCTCTCCCAACCCCTCTACCC
>ML105140.1:45220-61948 GCA_003697995.1 Taxidea taxus jeffersonii | reverse complement strand
AGCTGACGGATAAATGAATCAATTACTTAAATCGAAAAATGGCCAAACATTTAGAGAGCAAGCACCTGTTCAGGTCAGATCCCACACTGTTGCACACTGTGTAATTTTAAATCATTTAACTAAAATTTAAATTAAAATTTTAAAATTTTAATTAATATTCCTTGCTATTCATTTCTTGGGAACTGGCATCTCCCACTGAAGCACCTGTCTACTGTGGAAAATGTGAGGTTCTCATACCACCTCGACCCACTGGCTTTAGTTGAAGGGTCAGAGTTGGGTACCAGAGTGAAGAGCCAAAAGTCTTTTCAAAAGGACTTCTGAACCTGTGACCTTGGGAGTCCACATAAGAAAGCCACCACCAGGAGAATCACCAGAGATGAAGGAACCCTTGCTTTTGGTTGTTTGGAAGACATAACCATACCCTTATCCTGCCTGTAATTTGGAGTTTCCTCCCTTCCTTGGTTCTCTCAATTCCCCTTTACCCCAGTTTGTCAGAGTTGGATTTTTGCCACTTACAACCCAATAGAGACCTCATTAGCAACCATGCTAGATCAGAGATAAGGTTACATTACAGGGCTGGCAAAATGCACAATAATGATTTGGCTGCTGTTCCAGCTACCAAATCTTGCCTCTGTTACCTCCAGGTCTCCTCGGCCTACAACATACTCACAAACTTTTTTCCCCATATCCCTGGAATGGGACTCTGGACTCTGCTCATCCCTTGGGCAATGGCTCCCAGGGTCCACAGACCGCCAATAAACTCAACCATCAATGGTAATTCCAAAAGAACAACAATGGCCTGATAAATTTTACCTTTTCACTATCCAAAGAAGGCTCAGAGCCAGGTAGGCAATTGTGCTTAATAAATAAGCCAGGGGCAGATCATAGGTGAAGTTCTGAAATTTCACTCCATCAATGGTGTAATGTCCATAAAAGAGGCAGGTCTCCTCCAAGAAACCCTGAAACAAAGCCAAAGGCATGAAGTCACACTGGTTACGCTCACTGCTGGGAGCCAGGAGACCAGTCTCCGCCTCAAGGAACCCACGTTTTAGTGTCATAGTTCATCCCTGAATTCCCAGACACTGGAACAATCCTACAGTCATAAGGACTGCTCAGCTAGTGTCTGGGGAACAAAATATGGATAAAAACCCAAGCATTAAAAATACATAGGTGGTGGGGGCACCTGGGTGGCTCAGTCGTTAAGCATCTGCCTTCAGCTCGGGTCATGATCCCAGGGTCCTGGGATTGAGCCCCGCATCAGGCTCTCTGCTCAGAGGGGAGACTGCTTCTCCCTCTCTCTCTGCCTATTTGTGATCTCTCTCTCTGTCAAACAAATAAATAAAGTCTTTTAAAAAATACATAGGTGTATGATCCAAAGATGAAATTGAGAAAACAATTCCATGTGCAACAACAGCAGAAAGGGTAACATACTTAGGAATAGATATAACAAATGAAGTGTAAATCTTACATGCTTTTTTTTTTTTAAATCTTACACGCTTAAGACTAGAAAACATTGTTTAAAATATTAAAAATCTAGGGGCGCCTGGGTGGCTCAGTCATTAAGCATCTGCCTTCAGCTCAGGTCGTGGTCCCAGAGTCCAGAGATGAAGCCCCGTGTTGGGCTCTCTGCTCAGTTGGAAGCCTGCTTCTCCCTCTCCCACTCCCCTTGCTTGTGTTCCCTCTCTCGCTGTCCCTCTGTCAAATAAATATATAAAATCTTTAAAAAAAAATTAAAGATCTTAAAATTAAAGGGGCACCTGGATGGCTCAGTCAGTTAAGCGTTAGACTCTTGATTTCAGCTCAAGTCATGATCTCAGGGTCATGAGATCGAGCCCTGCACCTGGCTGTGTTCAGCATGGAGTCTGTTTGTCCTTCTCCTCCTGCTCCTCTCCCTATCTCTCCCTCTCTCTCAAATAAATAAAATATTAAAAAAAATTAAGATCTAAGTAAATGGAAAACATACCATGTTCATGGATCAGGAGATCCACAGCAATCTCCAAACTGATCTATAGATTCAACACAAACCTATCAGAATCCCTGGTGTCTTCTTTGTAGGAATTTACTAGCTAATCCTAAAATTAACGTGAAACTGCAAGGGACATAGAACAGCCAAAACAATCTTGAAAAAGGGGGCACCTGGATGGCTCAGTGGGTTAAAGCCTCTGCCTTTGGCTCATGTCATGATCCTAGGGTCCTGGGATCGAGCCCTACATTGGGCTCTCTGCTCAGCAGAGAGCCTGCTAACCCTCTCTCTCTCTGCCTGCCTCTCTGCCTACTTGTGATCTCTGCCTATCAAATAAATAAATAAAATCTAAAAAAAACCCAGGTTAAACAATCTTGAGAAAGAAAAATTTGGGAGACTTGCACAACCCAATTTCAAAATTACTATAAAACAACAGTAATCAGGACACTGTGGTACTAACTGAAGAACAGACAAGAGAATCAATTGAATAGAACCGAGACAAAAAAATTGAACCCATACATCTATGGTCAACTGATGTTTGATAAAGGGAAAGAACTTTTTTTTTCAAGAAATGGTGCTGGTGGGTGTTGTACATAAACCATGAATCTTGGAACAGATTCAAAAAGTAATGATGTGGGTGCCTGGGTGGCTCAGTGGGTTAAGCCGCTGCCTTTGGCTCAGGTCATGATCCCAGGGTCCTGGGATTGAGTCCCACATTGGGCTCCTTGCTCAGCAGGGAGCCTGCCTCTCTCTCTGCCTCTCCCTGCCACTCTGCCTGCTTGTGTGCGTGCTCTCTCTCTGACAAAAAAAAAAAAAAAAATTTTTTCTAAAAAAAAAAAAAAGTAATGATGTATTTTATGGTGACTAACATAACACAATTAAAAAAAAAAGAAATGGTGCTGAGACAGCTGGATAGCACATGAGAAAGAAAGAGAGAGAGAGAGAGAGAGAGAGAAAGAAAGAAAAAGAAAGAAGGAGAGAAAGAAAGAAAGAAAGAAAGAGGGAAAGATCCTGGAGTCCCGGGATCGAGTCCTGCATCAGGCTTCCTGCTTGGCAGGGCGTCTGCTTCTTCCTCTGATCCCCCTTCTCATGCTCTCTCTCTCTCTCTCTCTCTCTCAAATAAATTAATTAAAAAAAAAAAAGAAAGAAAGAAAAGTTGAACCCCTTCTTTATCTCATATATGAAAATTAACTTATGGATCAAAGACTTAAATGCAAGAGCCAAAACTAGAAAACTCTTAGAAGAAAACAGAGGACTAAAGTCTTTATGACTTTAAATTTGTTCATGAAGTCTTAGATAATGCACCAAAAGCCCAAGCAATGAAAGGAAAAATAAAAAGGACTTCATCAAAATTACAAATTTGGGGATGCCTGTGTGGCTCAGTCAGTTGACCATCTGCCTTTGGCTCGGGTCATGATCCCGGGATCCTGGGATTGAGCCCCGCATTAGGCTCCCTGCTCAGCAGGAGGCCTGCTTTCCCCCTCCCTCTGCCTGCTGCTCTGCCTAGTTGTGCTCTCTCTCTATCTCCCTGTCAAATAAATAAATAAAATCTTAAGAAAAAATAACAAATTTTATGGGGCACATGGGTGGCTCAGTCATTAAGCATGTGCCTTCTGCTCAGGCCATGATCCCAGCGTCCGGGGATGGAGCCCCACATCGGGCTTCTGCTCAGCGGGAAGCCTGCTTCTCCCTCTCCCACTCCCCCTGCTTGTGTTCCCTCTCTCATTGTGTCGATCCCTGTCAAATTAATTAATTAATTAATTAATTAATTAAATTTAAAAATAAAAACTTTTGTGCTTCCAAGGACGCAATAAAAAATGTGTAAAGACAGGGCGCCTGGGTGGCTCAGTGGGTTAAGCCTCTGCCTTCAGCTCAGGTCATGATCTCAGGGTCCTGGGATCGAGCCCCGCATCGGGCTCTCTGCTCAGCAGGGAGCCTACTTCCCTTCCTCTCTCTCTGCCTGCCTCTCTGCCTACTTGTGATTTCTGTCTGTCACATAAATAAATAAAATCTTTTTAAAAAAATATGTGTAAAGACAATCCAGGGAATAGGAGAAAATACTTGTAAATCATGTATCTGATATGGCACTTGTGCCTAGAATATATAAAGAACTCTTGGGGTGCCTGGCTTGCTCAGCTGGTAGAACATGCAACTCTTGATCTTGGGGTTTTAAGTTTGAACCCCACCTGGATGTAGAGATTACTTAAAAATAGAATCCTAAAGAAAAAAAGAACTCTTATAACTCAACAATAAAAAGACATAATCCAATTAAAAAATGAGAAGAGGGGGCGCCTGGGTGGCTCAGCTGTTAAGCATCTGCCTTTAGCTGAGGTCATGATCCCAGGGTTCTGGGATCGAGCCCCACATCGGGCTCCCTGCTCTGCGGGAAGCCTGCTTCTCCCTCTCCCACTCCCCCTGCTTGTGTTCCTGCTCTCTCTGTGTCTCTGTCAAATAAATAAATAAAATCTTAAAAAAAAAAATGGAAGGAGGATCCAAATAGACATTTATTCAAAGAAGATATATCATGGGGGTGCCTGGGTGGCTCAGGTGCTTAAGTGTCTGACTCTTGATTCCCGCTCAGGTCACGATCTCAGGGTGGTGAGATCAAGCCCTGTGTTGGGCTCCATGCTTAGCACAGAATCTGCTTGAGACTCTCTCTCTCCCTCTCCCTAGACCCCTCCCCCGCTTATGTGTGGGCTCTTTCTCTCAATAAAAAAAGAAATAAAATCTTTAAAGAAGGTACATATTGGTCAATTAGCACATGAAAAGGCAGATGCTCAACCCCATTACTCATTAGGGAAATGCAAATCAAAACCACAAAGACACTCTACTTCACACAAACTATACCAGCTATAATCAAAAAGTCAAGTAAATACCAAGTATTGACAAGAATGTTGGGGCCATCAGAACCCTCACACACTGCAGGCGAGAATGTAAAATGGTGCCGCTGCTTGGGAGAAGATGGGCAATTCCTCAAAAAGTTACACACAGGGTCACCATCTGACCTAGGATTCCACTCCTAGGTATATACCCTGAGGAATTAAAAAGATCTGTCCCCAACAAAAACCTCACCCATGAACATCCATAAGCAGCATTATTCATGATAGCCAAAAAGGTGTAAACCACCCAAATGTCCACCATGCATGGACGAACAAAATGCAGTATATCTGCACAATGGAATTGTTTTCTGCCAGAACAAGGAATGAAAGACTGATAAGATGCCACACATGGATGAACCTTAAAAACATGCTAAGTGAAAGGAGCCCAAGACAAAAGACCATGTACTAGAGGATTCAGTGTTGATGAAATGTCCGGAACAAGCATTTCGTAGACAGAAAGTAGATTCATGGTTGCTTAGGGCTGGTGAGAAGGACTGGTAGGGGATATGGAAAAGGCAATGGAATTATTCTAAGATTCACAGAAAAACATTGAATTGTACACTTTAAATGGGAGAGCAGTATGCTATGTGAATTATTATCTCAATAAAGCTGTTACCAGGGGTGCCTGGGTGGTTCAGTGGGTTAAAGCCTCTGCCTTTGGCTCAGGTCATGATCCCAGGGTCCTGGGATCGAGCCCCGCATTGGGCTCTCTGCTCAGCGGGGAACCTGCTTCCTCCTCTCTCTCTGCCTGCCTCTCTGTCTACTTGTGATCTCTGTCTGTCAGATAAATAAATAAAACCAAAAAAAATTAAAAAAATAAAGCTGTTACCAAAACCAAACCAAACCAAAAAACCCAAAGGTGCCCTATGTGAAAATACAGCATAGAGAAGTTCCTGACTCCTTAGGGTGGACACAACTGAACATATCACACGTCTCCTTTGACAGTGGGAAAATTCTAGGAGAGTGGGAAGACAGTATATTAAGAGAGCAGAGGGGTACCTGGGTGGCTCAGCGGGTTAAAGCCGCTGCCTTCGGCTTGGGTCATGATCCCAGGGTCGTGGGATCGAGCCCTGCATCGGGCTCTCTGCTCTACAGACAGCCTGCTTCCTCCTCTCTCTCTGCCTCTCTGCCTACTTGTGATCTCTGTCTATCAAATAAATAAATAAAATCTTAAAAAAAAAAAAAGAGAGTAGAAATACTATACGTAGTACACAGATGTTCAGTACAGTGTTGTTTATAAAGGGGTAACATGAAAGCAACAGGGGAGACCATGAAAAACCCATATAATAAAATATGAAGCAAACCATAAGTAAGTAAGTACACGAGAAAGGTCGAGAAGGCTATGAGCCAGTGTGGCCTCCAGGGAGAGGTATTTTCAACTTTCACTCAATAAATTCTTAAATTCATAAATATATTTTTTAACAATTTTATTTATTTTATTTGTAGACAGAGATCATAAATAGGCAGAGAGGCAGATGGTGGGGGGTTGGAGGGGGAAGCAGATTTCCTGCTAAGCAGAGAGCCCAATGTGGGGCTCGATCCCAGGACCCTGAGATCATGACCTGAGCCGAAGGCAGAGGCTTAACCCACTGAGCCACCCAGGCACCCCTCCAAAGGAGTGGTTCTTAACCAGGGGCAATTCTGTCCTTCACAAAATACCTGGCAATTTCTGATGACATCTTTTAAAAAGATTTTATTTATTTGACAGAGAGAGAGAGCACAAGGAAGCAGAACATCAGGCAGAGAGAGAGGAGGAAGCAGGCTCCCCGCTGAGCAGAGAGCCCAATGTGGGGCTCGATTCCAGGACCCCAAAATCATGACCTGAACCGAAGGCAGCCGCTTAACCCACTGAACCACCCAGGCTCCCCTGGAGACATTTTTGATTGTCACAACTGTGGCTGCTACAGGCATCTAGTGGGCAAAGGCCAGGGTCACTAAACTTCCAATCGTGCACAGGAGAGCCCCCACAACAAAGCAGTGTTGGGTCCCAAACATCAGCAGTGCTGAGGTTGAGGGAAAACTGGTCTAGAAGGCAGACAAAGCTACTTTTCATAGCTACAACCTTATTTCCTGAAAAGAAGAGAGATATACAAATGGATGCACACACAAAAAATCAATTTTTAGAAGAAAGAAGATGGGGTGCCTGGGTGTCTCAGTGGGTTGAGCCTCTGCCATTGGTTCAGGTCATGATCTTGGGGTCCTGGGTTTGAGCCCTGCATCGGGCTCTCTTCTCAGCAGGGAGCCTGCTTCCCCACCTCTCTCTCTGCCTGCCTCTCTGCCTACTTGTGATCTCTGTCTGTCAAATAGATAAATCTTTAAAAAAAGAAGAAGAAGAAGAAGAAGAAGGGGTGCCTGAGTGGCTTAGTCGTTGAGCATCTGCCTTCGGCTCAGGTCATGATCCTGGGGTCCTGGGATCGAGCCCCCCATCAGGCTCCCTGCTTGGTTGGAGAAGCTCCCTGCTTCTCCCTCTCCCACTCACCCTGCTTGTGTTCCCTCTCTTGCTATGTCTCTCTCTGTCAAATAATAAATAAAAAAATCTTAAAAAAAAAAGAAGAAGAAGAAGAAGAAAGAAGATAAAAAAAAAAACCTCTTCAAACTACAATAGGAAGGATGAGCTTAGTTCCACTTCAGAGCACGGCATTAACCTGGGGTTAAACAGACTTTGGATTTCGGGGAATGTATATGGACCTGTGCGCATGTGGTGTGCACACACACATGAGCACATATATGTATGACGCATGTCTCTGTGTGTGGCTTCTGGGAAGAAGAGCCGTGGCTTTCAGTAGGATGGTCTGGGACCCCAACATGTAAGGTTTTACAGTGTCTGAGAAATTAAATAAATTCTATCTGGGGTGATTTTCACTGACACTTCTCTCTTTGGGGGAGACTCAGTATTTTGTTGTAAGTCAATACAAAGGGGACTGGGACTAAGGAATGGCCAGTGGCTGAAAGTGACAAAGCCTGTTTCCTCTATGTTCTAGCAGTGGGTGGGTGAACATTATCCTTGTTGATGAAGACCATGCAAATCCTATTTCTTTTATTCATCTTTGTGTCAAATCCTGTGCCTGGCTCTCACCGCAGACACTCAGGAACCTGATCTTTAAAAAAACCTACTTTCAGGGGCGCCTGGGTGGCTCATTGGGTTAAGCCTCTGCCTTTGGCTCGGGTCATGATCTCAGGGTCCTGGGGTCAAGCCCCACATCAGGCTCTCTGCTCGGCCTCTCTCTCTGTCTGCCCCCTCTCTCTCTCTGTCTCTCTCTCTGTGTCTCTCCCCTCTCTCTCTGTCTGCCTCTCTGCCTACTTGTGATCTCTCGCTCTGTCAAATAAATAAATAAAATATTAAAAAATAAAATAAATTTTAAAAATTAAAAAATAAAATAATCTACTTTCAGTCTATTGAGGGTCCAAATACAGAATTATATTAAATACTTACCGTGCCAGAGAGCAAGTCTATGACATAACTATAAAAGTAAATGAGTCCAGAGCTACTTATTGGGTATATGGTGCACTGAACATCTGTAAAAAACAAAAACAAGATCAGTGGAAAAGAAGTTTACAGTCTCCACAATGTGTCATAAGCTGTATATATAGGCCTGCACACCCATGTTCCTTTAGAGATGTCACATATAATCAAGTATGGATGTCTGTGAATTTGTGGTTTTCTATTTGCAGTGCAAACCCCAATATACCAATTTTAAAAAGATCTCGGGGAGCCTGGGTGGCTCAGTGGGTTAAGCCTCTGCCTTCGGCTCAGGTCATGTTCTCAGGGTCCTGCGATCGAGACCTACACTGGGCTCTCTGCTCAACAGGGAGCCTGCTTCCCCGCCCCCCTCAGGCTGCCTCTCTGCCTACTTGTGATCTCTCTATTAAATAAACAAATAAAATCTTAAAAAAAAATCTCTACATGTGTGTAAATAAAAATACAGCTTCATTAAAACAACCTATGTATTTACATATGCACAAATAACCAAGAAATTACTTGAATGCCAATTTTTTTTAAAGATTTTATCTATTTATTTGGCAGACAGAGATCACAAGTAGGCAGAGAGGCAGGCAGAGAGAGAGGAGGAAGCAGGCTCCCCGCTGAGCAGAGAGCTCGACGTGGGGCTCGATCCCAGGACCCTGAGATCACGACCCGAGCCAAAGGCAGAGGCATTAACCCACTGAGCCACCCAGGCACCCCTTGAATGCCAACTTTAATGACACTAACTTATCCTTGAATAGCTCATTCATTTTCCCTATATCAGCAAGCTATTGCTGCGTAACAAAGAACCACCAAATCTCAGTGACTGAACATACCAAACGTTTGTTTCTCATTCATGGAGCTGCAGTTTGAGTTCATTGAGTTGATTTAGGCTGAGCTAGGATGGAACCCAGGCTTCCAGATGGGCTCAGGTCTGCACCATATGACTTCATTCTGGGGCCCAGGCTGGGCAATGCTCTTCTCATAGGCAAGCCAACCACATTTCAAGCTAATACTCCACTGGACAAAATCAGCCACATGGCCAAGCACAATATCAATGGGACAGAAACTATTCTCTGCCCACAGTGAGAGGTCCTACAAGTCACAATTATAGGGGAGTGAAAAATCAAGGAAAATAACCCAATCTACTACCCCTTCTCTGGGCTTTAGTTTCCCCTTTGTTAAAGAAGGGAGTAGAACCAGTTCCTCCAAGGCCAATTCCAGTTCTGCCATTTTATAATTCTCACGTAAGTCAGGCTCTGACTCAGCTTGCCTACTTCTGGCCCCTAGCACGGAGCTTGGTACCTAGTGAGGAATCAATAATGTCTATAGAATGACAGAGGCTCTCCATGTTTGAAAACACAGGATGCCCCAAAGATGGAGCCTACGTTGAGAAATCAATAAAAAAACACAGGTCCAGAGGCACCTGGGTGGCTCAGTGGGTTAATCCTCTGCCTTTGGCTCAGGTCATGATCCCAGGGTCCTGGGATCAAACCCCACATTGGGCTCTCTGCTCAGCGGGAAGCCTGCATCCTCCTCTCTCTCTGCCTGCCTCTCTGCCTACTTGTGATCTCTGTTTGTCAAATAAATGAATAAAATCTTAAAAAAAAAAAAAGAAAACACAGGTCCAGCACTTGGTATAATGTCTGGCACATGACTGGTGGAGGCCTGAGTGTCCCCATTACCAGAGATAAAAGTCTCAACGTAAAGTTACTGGAGTATGGTATATCATGTTTGCTAAATTTTCCTCTTTCTTAGCCCTCAGTGCTTCTCCCAAATACCTTGCTGAAATCAGGACTGGCCAAGTCCCTTGCTTCGGGTAATGAGATGCAGCAGAAATGATAGGTGTCATTTCCAGGCAGCAGCTTTAGGAGCTGGTATGTTTGCCATTGGCTGTTTTTCCTTTGGACATAGTGACCATCAGTGGTCCAGAGAGAGGCTGTTCCATCAGCTTGGGCTCCAGAGCGAAGATAATACGGAACAAAGCCACCACCCAATGGTACTGGGGTTAGAAAGAACCTTTTGTGGTTATCAGCTGCTGAGAGTTATGGGGTCATTTGTTTCTGCAGCATACCCAAGCCCATCCTAATGCAGGCGCCCACAACTTAGAATACGAAGATTCCCAGAGAAGAAAGCTCTGTAGACAGATACACAGTAACAAGAACATTCTCACAGCAAACCAGGCCTTAGACTCACCCGTGTCTTTGGATGGAATGAGCACGAAGGTGCTGTTGGTGATGTTGTATTTGGTGAGCAAGACTGGGAGCAAAACCAGCATAAAGATGATCAGAAATATCACCAAATTCAGCAACACCAGAAACCGCAAGAAGGAGAAATAGGACTGGATCCCAGTGCCAAATTTCCCTGGAAAAAAGAAATCCAGACATCACTGACCAGGACTATTGACCCACACACATTACCCACGACAGAGCCAATTAGCTGAAAAGCTGAATTTCGAGTAGTATTTTGGTTTTCTACTGTTGGTTTTAAGGTTCTCCTTCTTTCTAAATCTACCCTCGACCTTGAATTAACTACTTGACAATGGCGTGAGGCAGGACTCAATATCTATCTTTTCTTATATGAATAACTAATTGACTCAACGCCATTTTACTGAAAAGGCTACCCTTTCCCCAGTGAATTGAGGTAGTGCTTTTGCAACTGACCACAAATGTATGAATCAAAATAATAATAATAATAATAATAATAAAATAAATAAATGTATGAATAAAATAAAATAAAATAAATGTATGAATCCATTCCTGAATTCTGACAAGCCACATGCTGAACAAAAACCTCCAGAAAGGCCATCACTAAACAAGAAAGGAAGCTGGGGATGGTGGCTGAACCCCTGGGCTTGGAAGCTTGGATCAGCCTGGATCAAATCCTTCAGATCCTGGGTCTGCCTCATCCTAGCTGAGTGAACTTGGGAAAGTATTTTAACCTCCCTGAGCCATGCAAATGATACCTACAGGAAATGCTCTTATAAGGATTAACTAAGCCCACTGGAGGAAAACGTTTAACACAATGCCCCGCTCACAGAAAAAGGTCAGTTAGGGTTAGCTTTTATTATTTGGCTCCAACTGTGATGCTGTGCTTAGATCTCAGAAAAAGTACAACCAGACGGTTACATTTTAAGTGAGCCCACGAAGCCCCTTGTGATGGAGTTTACATTCCCCCAAGAAAACAACAATTTAAAGAGGTACTTCATTGAATAAGTTACCAAGAGTATTTTATAGGTCTTAAAATAGTAATAATGACAGCATTTCTTCCATTCATCCTGCCACATTCCCTACAAACTTGACAAAATTCCTACATTAGCAGATTTGAGTTGTTTGTAAATCGTTTTTGCTTTATGGTAGAAAGTATGTCATCCTAAGAGGTATTTTCCCCTTGGCTCTGCTATGTCACCCAATGTTCCAATGTTTTCTCCTTATTTTATATTTTGGTACAACTTCCAGTTTTTGTATACTTGCTAGGGACTGAATTTTATCTCACCCCCCAACCCCCACCCCTTCACCCTATGGTGAAGCCCTAACCCCTAATGTGATGGTATTTCAAGGTGGGGCCTTTGGGAGGTGATTAGGTTTAGATGAGGTTGTAAGAGTGGGTCTCCATGATGGGATTTAGTGGCCTTACAAGAGGCATCAGAACTCTCTCTCTCTTTCTCCTTCTCTTTCCCCAAGAGCGCACAAAGATGAAGTCATGTAAGGTCATGTAAAGACACAGTGAGAAGGCAGCCTGGTCTTGAACTTCCAGTCTCCACTATGAGAAAATACATTTTGGGGCACCTGGGTGGCTCAGTCATTAAGTGTCTGCCTTCAGCTCAGGTCATGATCCCAATCTCTGCATGGGGTGGGGGGCACTCAGCGGGGAGTCTGCTTCTTCCTCTCCCTCTCTCCCTCCCCTTCTGCCACTCATGCTAAAATCTTAAAAAAGAAAAAAAAAAAAAAGATAAATTTCTGTGGTTGAGGTCACCCTGTCTACAGTTATTTTGTTACAGCAGCCAGAGCTGACTGACCATACTGCAACCCAATCCTTACCCATATGGAAAAGTAGGGACCTTCAGTATTTTTAGGGCCATGGGCATTTTTGGCAGTCTGGCGAAGCCTAACGAATGCCATCTCAGAGTAACATTTTAAATGCACCAAATATTATATGTTAACTATACATTAGCTAACTAGAATTTAAATTAAAAATTGGAAAAAAACGGAATCATATATTTTGCATCTATATGGCAAATAAAATAAATATAACAAATAAAATATAAAATGAAATGAAATAATAAATGCACCAAATACAGGGGTGCCTGGGTGGCTCAGTGGGTTAAACCCTCTGCCTTCAGCTCAGGTCATGATCCCAGGGTCCTGGGATCGAGCCCCACATCGGGCTCTCTCCTCAGCAAGGAGCCTGCTTTCCTTCCTCTCTCTCTGCCTGCCTCTCTGCCTAGCTGTGATCTCTGTCTGTCAAATAAATATATAAAAAATCTTTAAAAAAATAAATGCACCAAATACAGGGGGCACCTGGCTGGCTCAGTCAATAGAACATGGGACTCTTGATCTCAGGGTTGTAAGATTGAGCCCCATGTTGGGTGTAGAGATTACTTAAAAAAATATAAAATCTTAAAAAATAATAATAATAATAAAAAAATAAAATCTAAAAAATAAATACAAATGGACATACAGATATAATACTAAAAACCAAATTTGTGGGACGCCTGGGTGGCTCAGTTGGTTAAGCGGCTGCCTTCGGCTCAGGTCATGATCCCAGTGTCCTGGGATCGAGTCCCACATCGGGCTCCTTGCTCAGCAGTGAGCCTGCTTCTCCCTCTGCCTCTGCCTGCCTCTCTGTCTGCCTGTGCTCGCTCCTGCGCTCTCTATCTGACAAAAAAATAAATAAATTAATTAATTAAATTAAATAAAATAAAAACCAAATTTGTGCTAGAATAATACATGAGCATCTTCATTAGCACATTAAATAATAAGACCTAGTGGCTGATCTTGAAGATTCACTGCTGCAATTTCAAAGTAGTAATGAGCATGAGTGATATTCCAAAATAATACAACCAGAGGGAAAGGAAAATATCTGATTTTCCTGGGGACGAAGACACAGGTTCTGCTAATCCTAACGGGTGCCATTGCTCCCATTCATCATGGGAGGAAGTGCCAAATTTCATCTAGAGGTTAGAAAAAATGTAGCTGTATTTTCCTCCAGGCACAGGGGTCTCCTGCAGAGGAGCACATGCAGAGAGGGGAGTGTGGTACCTTCTATGCTGCGAATGTCCTCCCGCCACAGCTCCAGGTGGGTGGTCATTTCACGAGCCTTCCCTATGAACCTCTTCCAAGACTTGCTGCTGTACCGTTTCCACTGGTCCCACTCAGATAAATACTTCATTTGGGTCTCCTGAATGTTCCTGCGTTAAAAAACAATATGACAGGGGCGCCTGGGTGGCTCAGTGGGTTAAAGCCTCTGCCTTCGGCTCAGGTCATGATCCCAGGGTCCTGAGATTGAGCACCTCGTCGGGCTCTCCGCTCGGCAGGGAGCCAGCTTACCTTCCTCTCTCTCTGCCTGCCTCTCTGCCTACTTGTGATCTCTGTCTGTCAAATAAATAAATAAAATATTTGAAAAACAATAAAAAAAACCAATATGACAATGATCAGTAAAGCATCCTTAAGCCTCGGCATCAAATGAAACCCCAGCCGAGAGGATGTGGAAAACCTGGAGCCCTCCTACACTGCTGATGGAAATGTACAATGGTGTGCCCCTAGGGAAAAGAGTATGGCTATTCCTCAACACTTTAAACACAGAATTACCACTATGACTCAGAGATTCCACTCCTAGGCAGATACCCCCAAAGAACTGAAAACAAGGGGGTCCCAAACAAAAACCTGCACATTGCAACACTATTCACAATAGCCAAAAGGTGGAAACAACCCAAATGCCCACCAACAGATGAATGGACAAACAAAATGAGGCATATCCATCCATACCATGAAGTGCCGTTCAATCATAAAAAGGAATGACATACAGATACATGCCATAGCTTGGATGAGCCTTGAAAACATTACACTAAGTGAAAGAAGTCAGGTACAAAAGGTCATATATTGTATGATTCCATTTACTAGAATGGCAAATCTATAGACAAAGAGTAGATTGGGGGTTGGCAGGGGTGAGGGGAGGGGAAACAGGGAGGGACTGCAGACAACAATGAGGTTCTAGGGGGATGCAGAGCCACAAGCTGGAAAGAGCCTGGGTCTCTGAATGACTGCAAAGTTCCCCCTTGATCTGAAGCCAGGACTTTGATGTGAACAAGAAACAAATTTCTGGGGCGCCTGGGTGGCTCAGTGGGTTAAAGCCTCTGCCTTTGGCTCAGGTCATGATCTCAGGGTCTTGGGATCGAGCCCCGCATCAGGCTCTCTCCTTGGTGGGGAGCCTGCTTCCCCCTACCCCCCCGTCTGCCTCTCTGACTACTTGTGATCTCTCTCTGTCAAATAAATAAATAAAATCTTAAAAAAAAAAGAGAAACAAACTTCTAATATGTTAAGCTACTACATGTTTGGAAGGCAGCTATGCTCACCACTATACCACCAACGCGTTACTACATGTTTGGGTAACTTTGTCGCTGCAGCTTGGCTGACACTGAGTCATACATTTCTAATTATGTGAATTCTTCAGGAAATGCACTCCATGCATAAAGCATACCTCTGCCCAAAACATAAATCAGATGCCTTCTAGATGGCCACCAAACAAACCTTAGCCTCCGCTTCTCAGAGATATTCAGTGCATACTTCCGAATCGACTGGCTACTGAGGTTTTCGGTGATACCTCCCTCCAGCTGGGAGCTGTAAGAGTCTGTTGGCTTCAGCAAAGTACCACTTTGCTTGTCTCGGGGAAGAATGGTTGTCCTCCTGCGTGCAATGGACCGATAGCTTGGCAATTCTTGAAGGAAATTCACAGGTGGAGAAGAAAAGCCACTGGAGTCCACAGAGAGGTTCTCTGGGCAAGAAGAAAAAGAGAACCATCACTGACCACAGTGAGCTTGGGAGCCAACTAAAAAAAAAAAAAAAAACTCTGCACACCTAAATCATGCACTAAATCATGCAGATGGTCACTAGCTTGCACCACTGACAAAAGCATTTGTACCTTTGTTATTCTGTTTACCAGGATGGTGATCGGGACAACACCATCATCTGCAAACAGTGCACTTTCAGCAGCTGCGTGTACAGATATGCTTTAGGTTACATAATATCTGAGTTCTAGTGTTTGGATGCAGCCACTAGCTAAACATATGACCTTGGGCAGTTATCTAAACTTGTCTCCATTTGTCAGATGGGACCAGTCCTATTTGCCCCAATATCTTTCCAAATTATAGGCTATAATCATGTATAGAACTCTGAAAAGCATAAAGCATTATGCAAATGCATAGTGATACCATAAACAGCAACAATAATGATAATGGTACTGACAGAGCACTTCCTGTGCACCAGGCACTGTGTTAAGAGCTGCACACACACTCATGGATCTGGGCTGGCTGTGGGATCTGCTCAGACCAACAGAATGCAGTGGAAGTGATGCTGGCCAGTTCTAAGCCTTGCCAGCTTCTCTGCTCTCTGGATCCCAGCTGCTGCCATGTGAACAAGCCTAAGCTGACCTGCTAAAGGTTAAGACCATTGGAGCAGGGACGATTGCCCCAGCTAAGACCATCCCCAGCTGGCCTGCAGCCGGCTATCACTCAGCTGACCATAGAGGCTCACACATACTGAGGTAGGTACAATTATCAGTCCCATTTTACAGATGAGAAAGTTGATGGGTTGCCCAACCCCATGCCCAGGTCCTCAAAGCGCTGCATGGTCGGACTCCTGTCTGTGTCTGGAGGGCTCTCTGGTCCCCAACTACATTTTTTTAGGATCTTTCAGATACTAAGATGGTTTTCTCCTCCCATTTCCTCCTCCTTTTCCCATTTCCTCCTCAGCCTTTTCGTATGCTGTTCCCACTGTCTGCAATGAACTTACCACACCTATTTATCCTATTAGCTCCTACTCACATGTCACTTCCTCAGGGAAACCACCCCTGCCCCACTGAACTATTACAGGTGCCTTGTTATACATTCCCCCCCCACACACACACACTAAGTCCTTTATAGCATATAACAATTTGTAAATAAATACTAATATTTGCAAATAAATTTGTGGGACTGTATGAGTACATCTGTCTCCTCCAGGAGACTGGAAGGAAGTTCTCAGAGGGCAAGGACTAGGATGATGTCTTCACCACTGCACCCCAGGACTTAGCATCATCCTTGATTCAGAAAATAATTTAATAAATGCTCATTGGATGGATGGATAGATGGTTGGATGGATAGTTGGATGGGAAGATGGATGGATGGATGGGAAGATGGACTGAAAGATGGATGGATGGATGGATGG
>ML105140.1:0-45210 GCA_003697995.1 Taxidea taxus jeffersonii | reverse complement strand
TGGATGGGTGGATGGAAAGAGGATGGATGGATGGATGGATGGATGGGTGGGTGGATGGATGGATGGATGGATGGGAAGATGGATGGGAAGATGGATGGATGGTTTGATGGATGGTTGGATGGATGGATGGATGGATGGATGGATGGATGGATGGATGGACGGACGGGAAGATGGATGGATGAATGGATGGACTGCTAATTTGCCCATGCTTAATCTGTGAGTAGGGGCACTGAAGACAGAACCAGGTCTGCCTGACTCAGAAATCTGTATTTGTTCTACTACATCAGGCCACTGTTGGAGGCCAAGTTTTGCTGTGGCTTCAGCAGTGGTCTAAGAAGGGAGGGCTTTCCACTGAAGCTGAGGGATACCACCTTCAAGATGGGTTTTATGCCTGATCCAATTTTAGTTGTGGAAAGATTACCTTTAATGGAGGAAGGACACAGGGAGCGGAAGTAGGAAACAGCCATAATTACCTAAGCAATTACCTGTATAGGCAGCAAAACTTCTAAGGCTTAATATTAGATGCTAAATTGCTTGGGTTTGAATCCTAGCTCTGTCGATCATTAGTGTGTGTGTCTTTGGGGAAGTTACTTAACCTTTGAACTTCAGTTTCCTCATCTCAAATATTCATTCAACAAATGCATCTACCATGTGTCCTATCTGGAGCTAGAGATACTGCCGTGAACAAAGCAAATGCCCTATTCACATGGCACTTATATACTGAGGTGGGGGCTGGGGAAGATTAGACAGTAAACAGGTGATAAGTGCAAAAACAAAAGCAGAGTGGGGTAAGGAGACAGGTGATAGTCGGAACGCACCAGTTCTGAGAAGGTGGATCGGGTATGGTCTCTGTACTAAAGCAGCATTTAAGCTGAGGCTGAACAGAGGACATAAGCCCTGTGGATATTTGGGGAAGGGCATCCCAGAAGAGGGAAACAGCAAGTGCAAAGGACCTGAGGCAGGGTGTATAAGGCGGGCTTGAGGAAGAGCATGGAGACTTATGTGGCTGGAGAAGAGTGAATGAACAGGAACTTCATAGGCTCTGCTGTTGTTGACCTCTGATGAGCCACACCAGAGTCCTCCACAGTCCCCTCCCCTTGAATCTGTGTTGGATCTGTGACTTGCTTTAGCCAGAGGTGGCAACAGAAATGTTGCTCTGCCAATTCCAGCCTCAAGCCTTAAAAGGGCCTGGAAGTTCTCACTTTTGTGCAGTTGGGACCCCAAAGTGGCCGTGTAAGGAGTCTGGCAATGCTGCTGGGACCATCATGTGGAGAGGAAGAGGCCCCAAGAGTCCGAGTAAGAGACTCAAGGAAACAGTGAGAACCATAGTCTCTGGCTCTGACCTCGGTGAGCTGTTGCAGCCAGTCCCCAGCCCTTGGGTCATCCTCATGGAGCACTGCCATGGGCATGAAGAGGCCTTCTGGAAGCTCCAGACCCAAAAGACATGACATACAGCAGAGCAAACCATCTCTTCCATGCCCTGCTGATTTCCCAGCGCACAGAATCAGCAGAAACAATAAAACAGCATAGGCCATTACGTTTGCAGTAGTGTGTTAACAGCAATAGGTAGGTGGGACAGGGAACATGGAAAAGCAGAGGTTGGAGAGGTGCCCGGGGCCAGACTGAGTCAGACTCTGTGGGCTGGCTGTGACGCTTGAATGTGGGGGACGGAGGGCTTGGAGCCAAAGCCCGTTGAGACCTGACCACGTTTTCAAGGATCACCCTGGAGGCGGCTGGGCCAAGCACGGGACCCGGGGGGGGGGGGCAGCTTCTGAGCATTAAAGGCAACCACATGGGGAGAAACACTCAGGACAGCCACTGGCACATAGTGGGCTCCATCAATGGACTTAAATAGAAGGAGGGAGCGCTAGGGAGGGGGAAACCAGCCAAGGCCTTGTTCTCTGAGCAGGAGTCTGACAGTGCAGATTTGTAACATTGGCCTCTCTGATGAGCATGTTCAGACACAACGGGACAGCTGTACCACTGCAGATGACACACAGACAAGCGCCTGGAGCCCTGCCAGCTGCCGGGTGCAGGCCGGTGAGTCTCACTCAGCCTTTCATTTCCCTGCTCCCGTGCACCCAGAGGATGTGATCCACTTCCATTAGTAAGGGCAGGCAAATGCAAAGGCAGGGGTGTGGGGAGCACAGGGGCTGGAGGCTAAAGGGTCCAGGCCCTGGCTGGAGGCCACTCCTTCTGGAGAGCAACAAAGAGCTCTTATTAACTGCAAACAAAGGTCTTTGAATACAGAGCACCACCCAGCAACTGAATATTCAGCAACGGTAGGGTCAGGGACCTAGAGCAGGAGCTGGAGCCTGGGTTGGCTTGTCACCCGCTAGCCTGGCCACCCCAGGCGAGACAATGACTGCCTCAGAATCACATGTTTCTCTTCTCAGGAATGGGGCATATGATACCACAGACCTCATCAACAGTGATCATGACAGTGGCATTGCAAACCACACGAATATTAGCTAGGATTTACTGATCACGTACCTTGTGCCAGGCTATGGGAGATACTCAGTATGTGTCAATAGAATTATCCCATTTTGTGGATGAAGAAACTGAGGTTTGGAGAGGTGAAGGGCCTTGCCCACACACCCAGCTAGGAAGTGTTGGAATGAGCAACCTGTCACAGGTCTGCCAGATGCCAAAGCTGTAGTCCTTAGCGTGACATGATTCAGTGGGCCATGGATTTGAGAGTGCTTTGTGAACACTAAAGACAAATTATTTCATGGCTCCTCTCTATAATCCTATTCATATTCTATAACAACAGTCCCTGGTGGAAAACTGTAGTTTCAAAATGGCGGTCATCGAAGGGGAATGACTTACCCTCTTCAGAGGTTCTTGGGAAGTGCTTCATCTTCAAACAGAGAAAAAAAATCACAAGCCTACCTTTGAACACAGGCATCCCTATTTCAGTTACGAATACCCACCTTCCCTCATTTTCACACAGGACCACACAACTGTCAAAGCATGACATCACCTGATCTCCCATGCCCACCTGCGGCGGTAGCGGGGAAGGCTTCACTGGCCCGGCTTTTCAACAGGGAAACTGGGGCCCAGAGAAATGGCGGCTCGCCCAAGGCTTTGCCATCATGACAGACTCCAGTTCTACCTTCTTAGAAAGACAGGCTGCATCATCTCTCAGAGCCTTGTTTTTTCCTTATCCTTCAAGAATAAGAATGTCTCTTTACAGCTACTGTCAGATGTTCTCCTGAGTTGGTCCAGCTGAGAGTGTTGTCGGCACAGCCAACGAAGTCCTGTGCTCAGTGTGTGGCAGCCTGTTGACCATTTGTATGGGAGGCAGGAGTGTTTTTGAGACATTGGGGAGCCTCCATGTAGGAATGTCTAGAATCTGTTGGTCAATGGAACCGGATTTCAGCAACTAGGAAATTGTTATTTAGGTGGGAGGATGACTGGGTAATTGCAGGAGATGTGGGGTCAGTACTTCTTCTGATATCTGGCATTCTTCCAGGGTAAGGAAAAACTTACAGACTTAGAGCAGTGTCTTGCTCATGGAGAGCCCTCCACCTGAAGGATGAATGAATGAATGGGCAGAGGAATGGGCACCTGGAGGTCCTCCTTCAGTCCTAACTTTCTTGGCAGCTCTTTCCACAGGCCGTGAGATCCTACCCATAGGCACAGACACTCCCAGGATGTGGGCACAGGCCAACTGTGACCTAAATGGCAGTAAAACCACCGCTAGCCTCCCTCGAGTGCCTGCCAAGAACCTAGCCCAACCGTATTTGGTGCTGGGTTCACATCAGGGTTTTTCTTTCCCCTTGCAGAATCACGGAAACTCCCGGCAATAAGGGACCTTCTGGGTCATCAGTTCAGGCCTCTCGCCAGCCACTGGGGGAATGAGTTCTGTTTGACAAACTGCATGGAGCCCCTCTCTGCAGGAGGCTCTAGAGAGGAGGGTTTTGCAGACTTGCTGCCTGCCTCAGTGAGCTTTCACTCGCTCCTTCGGCCCTATCTCCCGAGTCCCATCCCACTGCAATCATCCCTAATCCTATCCTCCGGCCTAACTGTTTACTTGCACCTTGTCTCTGACCTTCCCCCCACCCCCTTAGGACCAGCAACCTTCAGGGGGCAGGGAGCCCATCTCTGTCCTGCACTGCTGAGTCCCCAGGGTCTAGCACAGAACCCAATACACAGTGGACGCTCGATAAACACTTGCTGAATGAATGAATGAATGAATGAATCTAGTCCGTGGGGTACGGGCAATGTTGGCTCACCTACCAGGCAGACCAAAGCATGTGCTAATATTATTAGCACACCAGCAAAGCAGGGGCACCAGTAAGGGAGAAAAACATTAAGGAATTTAACCACTGAGTATCATTCTTTTCTATATGGATGATATATATTTTTTCACAATTAAAAAAAATTTTAGAGGAGGAAAAATAAGCTGGCAAAAAAATAATGATTGGGATGTTGATGGTATGTTATATCCTTCTATTTAAGGTACTTCACACAAACGAGCCCTACTAGAAGCAAGCTTTGCTGTTATCAAGAAATGATCAGGGGCACCTGGGTGGCTCAGCGGGTTAAAGCCGCTGCCTACGGCTCGGGTCATGATCCCAGGGTTGTGGGATCGAGCCTCGCATCGGGCTCTCTGCTCTGCGGACAGCCTGCTTCCTCCTCTCTCTCTCTGCCTCTCTGCCTACTTATGATCTCTGTCTATCAAATAAATAAATAAAATCTTAAAAAAAAAAAAAGAAATGATCAAATGGCTTGGGTACATCCAGTGTGAGGTTACCAATAAGGCAATGTAGACATTGATTTCAAAACTTTTTGGACTTCTTTCCACTCAGATTCTTTGACATTGGTTTTTTTTTTTTTTTTTTGGATGCTAACTGGAGGTGGAGGACCTCAAGTAATTTGTGCTCACAGCTCACCCTAACCCTAAGCCAAGGGCTCACAGTCGAGGGGATCTAGTTGAAGCCACTAGGACATCTCCACCAAGTGGTCCAAGGCCAGAGATTTATCACTGTCCTCCTCATGGAAAGGCCATGTGCCTGCCCATCCATCCATCCATTCATCCAGTCGCTCACTCAAAAACATTTACTGAACAACTGCTAGGTGCCAGCCAAGCATTGTTCTAAGACTGGGACATAGCCTTGAATACATCACACAAATTCCCTTGCCTTTATGGGACTTACATTCTAGCCAGAGGAGACCAACAGCAATCACGTTAAGAACAAAATATTTCAAAAAAAAAACCAATATATTTCAGATGCTGAGAGTGCATGGAGGAAAATAAGGCAGGGATGGGTTTGAGCAAAGCCTACAGGAAGGGAGGGAAAGAGCCACATGGTTATCCAAGGGAGAAAAGAAGAGCAAGGGCAAAGGCCCTGAGGCAGGACTGTGCCCGGTCAGTTCAAGGAGCAAGTGGAAGGCCAGTGTGGCTGAAGGAGAGTCAGCAGAGAGGAGAGTGATGGGGTAAGAGTTGGGGTCTGTGGGCCACGGTGAGGACTCTGGCTTTTGGTCTACTAAGGTGGGAGCCATGTGGGGTTTTGAGCAGCAGAACATTATCTTACTCAGATTTAACAAGATCTCTCTGGCTGGCCCCATGGCTATTTCTGTCCTTGAGCTGCACAGCTTGGCATGGCTATATCTCATGCCAGGGCATCATATGTCAGGCTGCACTGTCCTTTCGCAATGATGGAAATGTTCTGTATCTGCACTGTCCAGTATGCTGACCACCAGCCACACGTGGCTACTGAGCAATTGAAATGTGGCTGGTAAGACTAAGAAATTTTTAATTTTATCAGATGTCATTAAATTTATATTGCATAACCCCATGTGGCCAGTAGCTACTGGATTGGACAACGTAGAGAGGCCTCGTTCTTTAGAGTCCAAAGTCTAGTCCGAGAGGGGAGGAGCCAGGGGCCTTGGGAGCCTCTTCCATCTGCCAGACTTCAGAACTTCATCTGCCAGGCTGGGAGGACCTGTATGAGTCACGCTACCTGGCCCCTGGGTGGGGCCTAGGGACTGGCTGGGGCCAAGGCTTTATGACCAGATGAGCAAACAGTCTTCATGAGGAGTGACTAACTGGGTAATCAGAGTGACGCTGGGCCCTGCACCCGAATCTCCTGGCTTTCAAGTGGGTGGAGCATCCGGTGGGCTATCTGGGGAGCAATCACTGTGATTCTGTCTGTCTGGGGAGGAGACAGATAGGACAGACAGAGTGGTTCAGAGCACCTCCTCCAAAGCCCACAGCCTGGATTCAAATCTCAGGCCTACTTCTTACCTTATTGACCATTCCATGCCTCAGTTTCCCCACATCTAAAATGGTGGTAGGAGTTCCCACCTGACAGGACCACCCTGAGGATTAGGCAGCTACTATATGCCTAGAAAAAGGTCAGCTAACCTTACAATTTCCTTACTGTCATCACCCAGGCTCTTGCCACAATAACTCATCTCTGCCATTGTTGCAGGAAAGCGGCCATAATCCACAAATGGGCATGATTGTGTTCTAATAAAACTTTATTTATAAAAATAGGTGGCAGGCTGGATTTAGCCCGTAGGTTGTAGTGTGCAGACTCCTGGCTTAGAGCAATGCCTGGCATGTTGTGCTATACATCTGGTTATTTACTGAAGAACTCAATGTACAGAAAAGGTTTCATATATGCTGTGCGGGATCTTGCTATGGACCACGCTACTCCTAATGTGGAATGTTTCTCTTCCTGGCCAAGACTTTTCCAAAAAAGATTTCCAACGTTCCTGGAAGCAACAACAAAAACAACTAGATTTCACTGAGCATTTACCAGGCACCATGATGATGTCAAACCCTTTATATACTTAGCTCCCATGATCCTCACCATCATGTCACTGCATGGGTCCTTTTTTTTTTTTTCTTAAGATTTTATTTATTTATTTGACAGATAGAGATCACAAGCAGGCAGAGAGAGAGGAAGGGAAGCAGGCTCCCTGCTGAGCAGAGAGACCAATCCGGGGCTCGATCCCAGGACCCTGGGATCATGACCCAAGCTGAAGGCAGAGGCTTTATCCCACTGAGCCACGCAGGCTCCCCTGCATGGGTCCTTCTTGAGTGTTACCTTCATTTTGCAATAAAGAGAGTTCAGAGAACTTTGCCCAAGGTCGAGCCAAGGTCTGACACCTCCGGCAATTAGCATGGTACCCGGCAGGCACATCGCAAGTCAAATAAACATCTCTCAAATGAACACACAGACACATTGGCTCCAGAGTAACATTAATGTCCTTCTGTTTCAGTAGCTCATCAGTAGCTTCTCAGGGTCTCAGTTTCCAGGGGTGTAAAATGGGCAAATCACACTTGTGAGTTGCTGTGAATAATTTAAGAAATCTACGTGAGTCCCAAGTCAAACTGCTGCCTGGGGCCGACTGGATCCTCAGGAATGGACTCCTGCCTGCCTGCCTGACCTCGTCCCCTCTTCTCCTCCTCTAGGCTCCAGCCTGAGCCCTCCTCAAATACACCAAGGTCATGCCCACCTCCACCCTGGAAGTCCGTACCTCGGCGAGACCTCTCTGATCACCTCAGCTAAGTAGGGCCTCCCCCTCTCTAGCTCATCACCCCTTTACTTCCTTCTCAGCAGTTACGGTTAGCTGTTAACTTACCCTATTTTCCTCTTTACCTGTTCAGCAAATGTCTCCCCTGCTTGGCCAGACGCTTCCGGAAAGCATGTCTCTGGCCTGTCTCTCTCACTACTTGGTTCCTCGCCTGGTACTGGGTCATAGTTCAGGCAGGGTCAGTTCCTTTCCTCTTCCTCCTCCTCCTGCTGCTGGTGGCAGGGGGGTGGGGGGAGGGTGTGTGGGGGTGTGGGGGACCAAAGGTTTGGGTGGTCCCACACTCAAACAAAGCTCCTTTAAAAAGCAACCAGACGCAACAAAGCTTACAACACTGAAAAGTCATTTCCCCCTTTTATCCCTCTAAATTCTTCACTTCCTGAAACAAAACAAAACAAGCCAAAGAGGGCCTTTGGGCCTAATCTGGCCTGAGTTGTTGGGCAGAGCTCACTCAGCCTCTTCAGACAGAGGGGGAAGAAACAACTCAAGCCAGATGGCTGGCTGGCTCACCAGAAAACCATCGTGGCCTTTCATGCCCTTTCGTGGCCTTCCATGGCCTGTGCAGTCTCCAACTGTGTCCAGACCTGCAGAAGATCCCTCTCTCCTGGGGCACCTTTAAGGGTGACAAGTGACCCTGACACATGGGCTTCGCAGATAAGGGGAACAAAATAAAGACTGCGGGATTAATGGTTACTGTCTTCCAGTTTAAGACAATGTATCAGACTAGGGCGCCTGGGTGGCTCAGTGGGTTAAAGCCTCTGCCTTCAGCTCGGGTCATAATCCCAGGGTCCTGGGATCGAGTCCCGCGTCGGGCTCTCTGCTCGGCAGGGAGCCTGCTTCTTGGTCTTTCTCTGCCTACTTGTGATCTCTCTCTGTCAAATAAATAAATAAAAATCTTAAAAAAAAAAGACAATGTGTGTCAGACTAAAACAACCCAAAGAGTTGCCTAACTATATAACTAGCGTAATAGCGTAACCCCCAAAATATAGGTATACAGCACATGAAATCATCAAGTTTTACAATATTGAGACTAGAGAAGATCCAAGTAATAATAATATAATAATAGTAGCAACAGGACCATTTGAGTGCTCAGCATCTCCCAGGTGTGGTGGTACTCACTCTTCAAAGTGCCTATCTCAGTAAATCCTCTCAGGAACCGGGGCGCCTGGGTGGCTCAGTTGCTAAGTGTCTGGCTCTAGATTTTGGCTCAGGTCATGATCTCAGGATCATGCTATGGAACCCTAACCCATGCTCAGTGGGGGGTCTGTTTGGATCCTATCCCTCTGCCCCTCCCCCCAGCGCTCTCACTAAAATCAATCAATTAATCTTTTTTAAAAAAGTCCTCTCGGGATGCCTGGGTGGCTCAGTTGGTTAAGCAGCTGCCTTCGGCTCAGGTCATGATCCCAGCATCCCGGGATCGAGTCCCATTTCGGGCTCCTTGCTCGGCAGGGAGCCTGCTTCTCCCTCTGCCTCTGCCTGCCACTCTGTCTGCCTGTGCTCATTCGCTCTCTCTCTCAGGGAGAGTCCTCTCAGGGAGCCTGGGTTAAGCATCTACCTTCAGCTCCGGTCATGATCCCAGGGTCCTGGGATCCAGCCCCACCGCAGGGCTCCCTGCTCAGCGGGAAGCCTGCTTCTCCCTCTCCCACTCCCCCTGCTTGTGCTCCTCTCTTGTTGTCTCTCTCTCTCTCTGTCAAATAAATAAATAAAATCTTTAAAAAAAGATCCTCTAAGCGACTTCTAGCTGATAGGAATACGGTTATCCTCATTTCACAGAGAAGAAAACTGAAGGTCAGAGAGGTAACGGGACTTGCTCAAGGTCACACACCAGATAATCACCCACATTGGGATTTGTACCTAGACTGGGCAGATTTCATAAAAACTACTGCCAGATGTCTTCTTTATTTACCTTAACACAAAACAAAAACAAAAACCAAACCAGGTCCCAGCCCCCACTCACAGAAGGAGTATAAAGAGGTAGTTTAGTTTTATTCCTTCATCTTTCCAAGTGTTCCTGCTCCAAAGGCCCAGACCGAGTCCCACCCTGTGGAAAACAGGGCCAATCCAAACACAGTCGTCCTTCCCTGATTGCTGCCCCTAGATAAGGAGAGAGGAGAGGGGAGCAGCTCTGAAGCCATCACACAAGTTGCAATCCTGACTGGCCGCCACATGATGACAATCAGCCCATCTTGGTTGAGTCTGTTGGGTTCCCCCGACGAACTATGGGGTAATGGTCACAGCAAACCCCCAAATAAGGGTTAAGAGTCCCTGAGCTGAGGGGATGCCTGGGTGGCTCAGTGGGTTAAATCTCTGCCTTCAGCTCAGGTCATGATCTCAGGGTCCTGGGATCAAGCCCCGCATCGGGCAATCTGCTCAGCAGGGAGCCTGCTTCCCCCTCTCCCTCTGCCTGCCTCTCTGCCTACTTGTGAGCTCTGTCTGTCAAATAAATAAATAAAATCTTAAAAAAAAAAAAAGAGTCCCTGAGTTTGGCCAATCCTCAGAAAGTTAAGCACAGAATGACCACAGGATCCAGTGACTCCACTCCTAAGTACATACCCAAGAGAGCTGAAAACAGATGTGCATCAAACACTTGTACACAAGTGCTCACAGCAGCCTTTTTCCTAATAGTCCGAAGATGGAAATAATCCAAATGTCCATCAACGGATGAACAGACGGACATACAAACGGCAGGATGACCACACAACGGGAATATAACTCAGCCATAAAAAGAAATGAAGGGCTGCCACACGCTGCCACACAGAGGAGCCTCGAAAACTTTCTTTCTGCTAAGTGAAGAAGCCAGTCACAAAAGGTCACACTACTATATGAGCCCATTTATAGGCGATGTCCGGAATAGGGCCATCCACAGAGACAGAATGCAGATTGCTGGTAGCCAGAGCCTGGGCTGGCGGGGCGGGGGGGCGGGGGGATCTGGGAGTGATCGCTTAATGGCCACGGGGCTCCCTTTGGGGGTGAGGAAAATGTCTAGGAACTGGACAGAGGCAGTGGTTGCACAACACTAATGTACTAAATGCCACTGAATTGTATACTTTCAAGTGGTTGATTCCGTTATGTGAATCAAAACTCAATTTAAAAGTCACTCCGGGGACGCCTGGGTGGCTCAGTGGGTTAAGCAGCTGCCTTTGGCTCAGGTCATGATCCCAGCGTCCTGGGATCGAGTCCCACATCGGGCTCCTTGCTCGGCAGGGAGCCTGCTTCTCCCTCTGCCTCTGCCTGCCACTCTGTCTGCCTGTGCTCGCTCTCTCTCTCTCTCTCTATCTCTAACAAATAAATAAATAAAATCTTAAAAAAAAAAAATAAATAAAAGTCACTCCGTGCTAGCTGAAGATGATCTAGGATGAAGTATTAACCGAATGGAGTATGATAAACATTTGGTAAACGGAAAAAGCCACCAGGAATCATTCCATGAAGTAAACATAGAACATGCCATGAACCAGGGGGCTGAGGGACCTGGGGGTGGGCAAATGCCTCCTGGGGGGTACCTGAGGTAGGGCGGGGTCTTTGCCTCTCTGAGGAGGTGACATTCAAACTGAGATCAGACACAGGAATAGTGACTGCAAGACCTGAGGAGGAGAACACTGGAAGGGGCCAGTAGCCTGGGGTGAAGGGAAAGCAGCAGGGGTCAGGGAGTGATAGCCAGGGGCTGGCTCAGAGAGGCAAGCCTCTCTACAGGCCCTGGGAGAAGGTGGTCTTCCAGCTTTTACTCCTGTCAGAACCTTCACTGCTAGTGTTGGAAACTGAGGCAAATCACTGTCTGAACTTGGGTCTGTTCCATCCTGAAATCCCTGCTCTTAAAAATGATATAACTCGGGCGCTTGGGTGGCTCAGTGGGTTAAAGCCTCTGCTTTCGGCTCAGGTCATGGTCTCAGCGTTCTGGGATCGAGCCCACATCAGGCTCTCTGCTCAGTAGGGAGCCTGCTTCCCTTCCTTTCTCTCTGCCTGCCTCTCTGCCTACTTGTGATCTCTGTCTGTCAAATAAATAAATAAAATCTTCAAAAAAAATGATATAACTCAAGAGAAGCAAGAATAGAGCTCAACGGATGCTTGGACAGGGTTAGTCCCGTGGGCCATGTGGACACGGATCAGGGACACAGAGTCCAGCCTGCGAGAGGGAAGGCAGTCAGGGAAGGCTTCCAGGAGGAAGTGACACCGGACTGAAAGAGGAGTATCCCCTGTAATGGAACAAGGTAATGAATGGCATCACTGGATGAAATCATGAAAGGCATCCCACTCAACTAATATTCACTGAAGGCCTACTATGCACCAAGCACTGTACTAAGCATGGGGACATGATGGTGAGCCAAATAGGCCCAGCCCTTGTCTCATCATCTAGTGGGGAACAGAGATGTTATCAACAACAGTTAACACTCGCATGGCACTGTGGCAGACAGTCTCCAGGGTGGCTGCCAGTGATCCTCTCCCCGCAAATACCCTGACATTCACACCCTTCCATGGGTCCTTTCTACACTGAACAGGGCCGATCCATGTGACCAATAAGATACTGCAGAAATAACAGGGTGTGCGGGGCACCTGGGTGGCTCAGGGGTTAAGCATCTGCCTTCGGCTCAGGTCATGATCTCAGCATCCTGGGATGGAGCCCCGCATCGTATCGCCCAGCATCGCATCGGGCTCCCTGCTCAGCGGGAAGCCTGCTTTCCCTCTCCTAGTCCCCCTGCTTGTGTTCCCTCTCTCGCTGTGTCTCTCTCTGTCAAATAAATAAATAGATTCTTAAAGGAAGAAAGGAAGGAAGGAAGGAAGGAAGAAAGAAGGAAAGAAAAGAAAGAACAGGGTGTGATCTCCAAGCTCTCCAGATGATAAAAGACATTAGGCTTCTTCTGTGCTCTCTCCTGGATCATATGCTCCAGGGAAAGCCATGTCCACAGGGCACTCAAGTAGCCTCTGGGAGGTTGTTACGGAAAGCCTTCCTGCCAACAGCCAGTGTCCATTTGCCATTCCTATGAGCAAGTCATCTTTGGAAGGGATCTGTTGGCCCCAGGCAAGCTTTCAGAGGAGGGCATCCCAGGTCCTCACCATGAATCCGACCTTGTAAGAGACCCTGAGCCAGAACCAGATAGGTCATCCCCAAATTCCTGGCTTGGAGAAACTGTGAGATATCACTATTCTAGGCTTAGAGAAGTTTGGGGATGATTTGTTACACAGTATAGATAATATAAGTACTTACCAAGTTTTTTATGTTAATTAACTCTCTTAATCCTTATACTGACCCCCTGAAGTAGATACCATCATGACTTCCATTTAATACATAAGGAAGGGGTGCCTGGGTGGCTCAGTTGGTTAAGCGTCTGCCTTCAGCTTGGGTCATGTTCCCAGGGTCCTGGGATCAAGCCCCGCATCGGGCTCCCCACTTGGCAGGAAACCTGCTTCTTCCTCCCCAACTCCCCCTGCTTGTGTTCCCTCTCTTGCTGTGTTTCTCTCTGTCAAATAAAAATCTTAAGACACAGACACACACACACACACACACACACACAGAAACTGAGGCACAAAGCACTTAAGTGCTTTGCAGAAAGGCAAGACCAGGACATGGAAAATGAGGATTTGCATCTGGGAGTCCAGAGTCCAGATTCTCAACCTCTTATACTGTGGATACTAATGTGGCTTCGGCTACACTTCATTCGTCCATTTATTCATTCAACACATATCTATCATCTACTATGTACCAGACATTGTTCTATGTCCTAGGAGAAGAAGACAAAGCCCCTGCTTTTCATGGGACCACATTCGAGAAGGAAAGACAGCTAAGAAACAAGAAAATCAAACCAGATGACTTCAGATGGTGTTAAGTGCTTTGAAGACATAAGCAAGGAAACCAGTCAGGGGAAGAGAGATGAGGGCTGAGCACAATGGGAAACCACTGGAAAGTTTTAATTTAAGAAGGGGAACGATATGATCTGTTTCATCATTTAGAAGGATGCGTATTTCCCAATCTGTAAACCAGAACCCCTTGGTCTCCTGCCCGGCTCCAACTGTCCTCCTGTGATGCCCATACAGCAGGCCACCATTTACAAAGTACAACAAAGTTACAAACACGGTCCCTTCTGAGCCTCCCAGCCATGCTGATGGATACAAGGTCATAAAGCATCATTTGTCCGAGGGACAGGAGGACCTTTTAGTCAGAGGGGCCAGTTATGATTCTTCTAAAAAAGAGGTCTAGAGAGCCTCCTTTAACACCCAGCGAAGATCCATGATAGATGAATCTCATCAATGCCCCCTGTGGGGAAACCAGAGTCAGTATCTTACAGGTGATGGATTGTGCTAATATAAGAGGAAGATAAATGGAAACCAACTAGAAAAATACTTGAATGGAAAAAAAAGAAAAGAAAAATATTTGAATGGCTACCATTAAAAGGCTGAAGTTGGGCTGATGCCAGCACTATTAACAAGCTAGAAAATAATTAGCATCAAATGGAACTTGGCTTCTGTCTTCTGATTCCTGAGCAAGTTCCCAGGGTTTGGATCTCTCTAGATGTCTTTCTTCTTCTTTTTCTTCTCCTAGATGTGAAGAACAACCCAATCATAAGGGCCCAATGCCCAAATCCACACCCATGGTTTACTGTAAATCCTTGTAACAAAATTTCTATTCTCAAATTGAAACAGAGGAAACACCACTTATAAAACTCACAGCAGGGTCTTGCGTTTTGTTAAGGATAAAAGTGAGATAGGAATGCTTTAAGAAGCCTGCCTAGGTGCTGGCAACTTTTTCTATCTCAACTGGGTGGCAGTTGTACATGTTCATGTAAAAATCCACAGAGTTTAGACGTCACTGTAAGCTTTACTCAGGGAAAAAGATGATAACACTTGGCTGTCTACTTTTTTTTTGGTGCCTTTCTATGTACCAGGCTCTGTGCTAGGCACTTCACATATTTTTCTCTCAACTGAATCTACGAACATCCTAGTCCCATTTTACTGCTGAAGAATCCGAGGCTCAGAGAAGGCAAGCCATTTACCAAAGATACACAGCGATACACAGCCAAGGCGGAATTCGTTTCCAAGTGTGTCTAATGGTAAAGCCTGAAATGTTTGGGAGGCAGGCACCTCGTGCCAGAATGGTAGAGCTTGCAGGGCTCTCATACTCTTTTCTGTTACCACATACGGGATCCCTAAAGCAGTAACGACAAGGCATCACACGGTCAGGACTCCCACTCTGATGCTTCTTTTGGGAGAGGGCATGCGCCCTCGGAATTGGGCGAGGACGGGTTGCAGAAGGGAGACCAGGGGTAAGAGAAATGCGCTTTCTCCCGAAGCCAGGAGCGCCCGGCGCGGGCAGGTGGCGAGGGGCTGGGCCCGCGCCAAGCTCCCGGCAGCTTGCCCGCCGGCCGCCGGGAGCGCGGTCCCCGCCGCCCTACCTGGGTGGATGAAGGTCTGCCTGCTGCGCCTGCCTGGCGGGAGCGCACTGGCACTGGACTCGCTCATGGCTGCGCCCCGCGCCCGGGACAGGCCGCCGGAGACCCGCTCCGGCCGCTTCCACCTCCGCCGCCGCCAGCTCCCGCAGCCGAATTCCAGGTTCCGGCGCGGACGTCACAGAGGCCGGGGCGGGGCGCGGCGCCGAGACGGCCCTTTCCCCGCGCGCCGGCGCCGCGGGACCACCGGGGGCCCAGGGTGGGGGTGGGAGCGCCGGCGGCGGGCGGTGGGAGCGCGGATCCCACGCGCGGCTGCGGAGCCCCAGGCCGCGGACGGCTCCACCCAGCGGCCGAGATAAGGGGCGACCTCCCGGATGTCTTACTAAATTTAAAAAGAGTTATTAATAAAAATTAATAAAAACCGAGACTCTGAACAAGTGTATCTAGGAAGTTAACTTGTGGGTCCGTAAAGCGGGGGCGGCGGGGAAGAGTATTCGTACGTGTTTGTAAATGCGGTTGGGGACCTGGGAGGCTCAGTGAGGTGCAAGGGAGGATCTCACCATCTGATGGGTTTGGGTTATAAATTTCCCACCAGATCCATGCTTCGTCCTAGCAAAATTAAAAGTAATGGCTGAGTATAATTAAATGTAAAGAGTTAAGTAAATGTAATTCTGTGTGCATTTGTAAATGAGTCATTGCCAAATTAAATAAATAAATGAGGACGTATAGGTAAATTTCCTGTGCAGGATTCCGGATAATTTATGTAGATACTTCAAGAAGGTAGAGCCTCACTCTCTACTCTAAATGGGGGTTGTGGGGCGCCTGGGTGGCTCAGTGGGTTAAAGCCTCAGCCTTCTGCTCAGGTCAGATCAGCAGGGAGCCTGCTTCCTCCTCTCTCCCTCTCTTCCTGCCTCTCTGCCTACTTGTGATCTCTGTCTGTCAAATAAATAAATAAAATCTTAAAAAAAAATAAATGGGGGCTGCACACTGTGATTTCCTCACAAACAGGGCAGTATGGGTGAGAGCACAAGTAACTTTACCTGGATAATACTTGGCAAACACTTTCTCAGGCAGACAGTCAAGGTCAGCACCCACAGTGATGATGTCACGTGGATGGTATGCACTCTCAGAATGATGGAATGAGAATCACACTACCTGCCCGGTCTCTCTCCCCAAAACCTGTCACCCTAGTCCAGTCATAAGAAAACATCAGACAAACCCCACACGTGAGACATTCTAATAGGATCCCTGGTTACTACTCCCCCAAATTGTCAAGTTCATCAAAAAACAGGGAGAGTCTGAGAAACTGTGAACGGCTAGGAGGAGCCTTAGGAGAGATGAACCCTGTAAGTGTAATGGGGATGGGGGGTAGGGATGTGGAACAAAAAAAAAGAAACATTTAAGCAAACCTGAATAAAGGTTGGATTTTAGATGATAAGAATGTGTGGACATCTATTGTGAAAAATGTCAAAGTGAGGTAAAATAGTAGTAATCAGAAAAACCGAGTCTGGGTATATGGAACCTATGTACTATTCTCTCTATGGAAACTCTCTGTACTCCCTGGGCTATTTTCTGTAACTCCAAAGCTGTTCCAAAATAGAAAATTTATTTATTTATTTTACAGTAACTGCTTGGCTCAAAATAAAGGCTGTTTTTATTATAGTTAAGGGTGGGGTCACTGGGTTTCCCTTTGGAACCTAGTTTCCTATTCCCTGAGCGAGCTGGACCCTAGGCCTCTACCTCTCTGAGACTTTGTTTTTTTTCACTTGTAAAATGAGGATATTTACTACTAGGTCCTGGGGTATAGTGAGAATACTCACCTGAAATGCCTGGCAGAGCATTTGCTGGAGAGATTGGGGAGGAGATCCTAATCTGGATGCCAATATCATACCTACACAAAAGAAAATCAAAACAAAGATATAAATGATTTTTTCAAGATTTTATTTATTTATTTATTTATTTATGGGAGATATAAATGAAAAAGTAAAACCATAGAAGTACTAAAAAAAGGAAAAGGAAGTTTTTTGACAGGAATCCTGGGTGACTTAGTCGGTTAAGCATCTGCCTTCAGCTCAGGTCATGATCCTGGAGTCCTGGGATCGAGTCCTGCACTGGGATCCTTGCTGAGTAGGGAGCCTTCTTCTCCCTGTGCCTGCCACTTCCCCTGCTTGTGCAGGCTCTCTCTCTCTGACAAATAAATAAATAGATCTCAAAAAAAGAAGAAAAGTATTACCAAGAGAAAAGCCTTACTGAATTTGACCCAAAGCAAGAAGCCGAAGAAGCATGATAAATCAAACTCCATAAAAATTTAAAATTCTGCACCACAAGCAATGACATCTGTATAAGGATATTCTTTATAATGCTGTTTATAATAGCAAAAGACTGGAAATAGTCTAAATCTCTGTATGTAGGAGGCGAGTTAAAGAAATTTTGACACCTATGTCCAACTATGATATAGCTCTGTATACAGACATATAGGAAATTCTGCATAGAGAATTATATAATTAAGTGACAAAAGCAAGATGCCAAAGTGTATTAAGTAAGCTACCATTGGGGTTAGAAAGTTGTCTGGGAGGACGCCTGGGTGGCTCAGTTGGTTAAGCAGCTGCCTTCAGCTCAGGTCATGATCCCAGCGTCCTGGGATCGAGTCCCACATCGGGCTCCTTGCTCAGCAGGGAGCCTGCTTCTCCCTCTGCCTCTGCCTGCCGCTCTGTCTGCCTGTGCTCGCTCCTGTGCTCTCTCTCTATCTGACAAATAAATAAATAAAATCTTAAAAAAAAAAAAAGTTGTCTGGGGGGGCACCTGGGTGGCTCAGTGGGTTAAAGCCTCTGCCTTCAGCTCAGGCCCTGATCTCAGGGTCCTGGAATCGAGCCCCACATAGGAATCTCTGCTCAGCAGGGAGCCTGTTTCCCTTCCTCTCTCTGCCTGCCTCTCTGCCTACTTGTGATCTCTGTCTGTCAAATAAACAAATAAAATCTTAAAAAAAAAAAAGAAAGTTGTCTGTAAATGCATAGAATATCTCTAAGTAAGAGTTGGGAGGGTACTTAGTAATTATCCTTTTTTTTTGTACTATGCAGATGTATTACCTGAATGTACGTGTTTGTATTTTTTAAAATTACCTCTAAAAAAATAAAATAAAAATAAAAATTACCTCTAAAGTTTGTGGAATGTTGACAAATGATGGCTATTTCTGTCAGGTAGTGCCTCCCTCATCCCCTCAACCCCTCATCCCATTGCTCAACAGAGGCCACCTCCTAGTCCCCAGTCCCAGCCTACTGATCCAGAAGGGGATGGCTGGAACCCAATGACCTAAAGGGGGTAGACTGACCTTAGAGGAGATGCCTTAGATAAGAACTCCAGGTGTGAATCTCCTTTCTGCTGGTCTCACTTGGCACCTGGCCCTGACTTGGGTTTGCACCCTGTGCTAGGTGAGGCCTTAGATTGTCTCCATGGCAAGGGAATGAACCCAACCTCCTGAAGGAGACTCCTTCCTCCCAGGAGAGGACTAATTTTACAGGACTAGAAATCGGGTAGTTCTGGGGCGCCTGGGTGGCTCAGTCCAATAAACATCTTCTTGGGTCATGATTCCAGGGGCTCCCTGCTCAATGGGGAGTCTGATGCTCTCTTGCTCTCTCTCTCCCTCTGCTTCTCCGCTCTGCCCTTGTGCTCCCTCTCACTCACTCTCTCTCTCTCAAATAAATAAATGAAATCTTAAAAAAAAAATAGGGTATTTCTTTGGGAAATGATCATAAAAATTCTCCTGTTGGAAAGAAGTAAGAGAAAGAAGGCTGTCAGCTAGAGAAGCAAATTCAGACAGGAGGACCCTGAGTAAGACAGAAGAAAACAGAACAAGAATAAAATCCTTGTTTTGTCTACTTGTTTTGTCTATTTTCCACACTAGAATGTAGTGAGGCTACATGAGGGCTCTTTTTTATTATTAGGGGAATAATAACAATAACACCTACCCTTACTGAAAAATTACTTTTACCAACCGTTTATCCTGTGTTAACTCCCTTAACCTTCATCATTCCTAAGAAGGCAACAGGAGCCTCTAAACCCCATTTTATGGAGAAGAGAGCCATGCTTTCCCCCAAGAGGCAGAGTGGAATCACTCGTTTCCTCCTTCCCACCATCCCCCAGCAGATCACCTTCCTCAAGCACCACTGCCTCCCTCAGAGCAAGGACTACTTCTTATCTCCCTGCCTTGTCCAAACATTGTCCACACAGCGGTCAAAGCCAGCTTCCCAAAAAGGAAGTTGATCTTGTCATTTCCCTGCTTAAACAGCCCTTCCTCCAATGGTTTCCTCTTACCACTTAGAATATACACTCACCCTCCCTATCGTGTGTGAACCAGGCTTTGCTGGATTCCCCCCAACCCCATCTCCTACCATCGCCACTGTGGCTGGCCTCCTTTCCGCCCCTTGAACACACCTAGCATGTTCTTGCCTGTGGGTTTCGTGTTTGCTGTTTCTTTACCCTTGAAACCTGCATCTCACACGTGCCCCTGGCTTTGTTTGCTGCTCCCTTCCCATGGCAAAAGATGGTCACGTCGCAGCTCCAAGTTTTCAGACACTCTGCAAGGACTGAGTAGAGGTCTGTGAGTCGTAATTCCCAAATCCTGGGTGGGGAGAGTCTGGTATACTTACACTTAAACTGATATACATGCCTTAAATCTAGAGTAAATTCCTGGCCCCATCAAGCGTGTTCTTCATGTAGGTTGTCCTGGTACAAACAGGGTTCCCTGTGTTAGGAGTGAGTTGGACAGTGAGGTAGTGAGGGCCAGGGGCCCCAACAAGAAAATATGGAGTCAAGATGATGAAGTTTTAGAATATAGGTTAGGTTCACTGGGGCGGAGTCTGGAGCCAATGGCCAAGAAAGAATTCTTGAGACATCTTTGGTGCAAAGTGGTGGTTTGTTAAAGCATGGGGACAGGACCCATGGGCAAGAAGAGCGGCTGCCCCCCAGGTTGTGAGGGGTTGCACGTGATGTACCTATGTTAAGGTTGGGGGAGGTAAGGAAAAAGGGAGGTTTCAGCAGAACTTTCATATGCTAAAGAAGACCTACAAGATACCAGATACCAGAGGCCTTGCCATTCTCAAGGTCTGTTTTTACCTTCTTAGCAAGGTATTAACATTAAGATAGTTGGGAAGTTCCTCAAGAATGTCACATATGTCCCACCCAGGAATGGGGATGGGGGAAGGTTGCAGGGTATCCGCCTTTTGCTTTGTCCTCAACCAGCCTTCTGTTCCCTCATCAAGGACAGCTAGAATAAAACACTGCTTTGCGGGTTAGACAGGACCACACTAGCCTTCTGCTTTGCAGCTTCGGCAAAAATGACTTCTGTAAAACGTCCTAAAATAAGGCAGTTAATCCCAAAGCATTAGTCAATATCACGGGCAAGGGGCAGTTAAGACATAAGCCCCAAGATGTCAACAAATAAGGACCATCAGTATGTTGACAGTAATCTAGTAGGTAGACAGATGCGTGACCAAAGCCCTGATTGGCAGGACTCGGCACACCCTGGTTGCTTAAGGTAGTTCTATGAAGAGCTCATAAAACCCCCTAAACTTAGAAACTCCAGGGGCCACCCTCTGGCTTACCCCCCCCCAGAAACTTTATACAATTATTGAATAAACTTTGCTTTTCTGCCCACCCCTCTTCCTCTAGTCTACGTTTTCATTCTTTGAAGTGGGGTGACTAAGAACGGTGGGCACTAAAGGCAGAGAAATCCTACAACACCTGGGCATCCTACTGATGTCATTTGGGAATGTTGATGAGGTCTGGAGCAGGCCAAGGAAGAATTCTTGAAACCTCCTTGGTGCAAAAAAAGGTGATTTTTAAAAAGCACGGGGATAGGGGCACCTGGGTGACTCAGTGGGTTAAAGCCTCTGCCTTCGGCTCAGGTTTTGGTCTCAGGGTCCTGGAATCGAGTCCCGCATCGGACTCTCTGCTTGGCAGGGAGCCTGCTTCCCCCTCTCTCTCTGCCTGCCTCTCTGCCTACCTGTGATCTGTCAAATAAATAAATAAATAAAAGAAAAGAAAGAAAAGCACGGGGATAGGACCCAGGGGCCAAAAGTGCTGCTGCACAGGGGTTGTGAGGAATGCCTGATTATATACGTGGGAGTTGGGGGAGGTAATGAAAAAGGAAGATTTTCAAAAGGACTTTGATATGCTAAAGAAGATTTATAGGATACTGGAGACCTGATATTTGCCGAGTTCAGGTTGCTTTTCCTTCTAACAAGGCACTAACAAGAGGACAGTTGGGAGTTTCCTTGAGGAGTCTTATACTTTGCCTAGCTCAGGTTCTCTAGAAGTTAGGCTATTGATGAGAAAACTTTCCCTTGTAAATCACGGAGACAGAGCACCCGGGTGGCTCAGTTAGGTTAAACAGCTGCCTTTGGCTCGGATCATGATCTTAGGTCCTGGGATCCAGCCGCATGTAGGGCTCTCTGCTCAGTGAAGAGTCCAGTTTTGTCCCTCCCCCTGCTCATGCAAACATTTGCTCTCCACACCCACATGCTCTCTCTCTCAAATAAATAAATAAAAATTTTGTTAAAAAATCACTAAGACAGGACACCTGGGTGGCTCAGTCGGTTGAGTGGCTGCCTTCAGCTCAGGTCATGATCCCAGTATCCTGGGATAGAATCCCGCATCGGGTTCCTTGCTCCACGGGGAGCCTGCTTATCCTTCTGCCTCTGCCTGCCACTCTGCCTGATTGTGCTCTCTCTCTCACTCTAACAAATAAGTAAATAAAATAAAATAAAAATCACTAAGACATTGGTAAACTGATGGAGACTCGAGTCTCGCAGGAATCTGATCTTTATCAGGTCACCATTTGCCCCTTCCCCTCGTTTTTAGGGCAGTGGGGGTAGTGCCTTAGGAATGTCACACATATCCACCCCCCCACCGGGTTGTGGGGTGTCAGCTTGTGCTCTGTCGGTCCTCAGCTTGCCTTCTGCTCCCTCATCACTATTGCCATGCAAACTGCCTCCTGTCCCCACCAGTTGTCATTCTACAAGCTGCCTAGAACAGAAATGCTTTGTAAATTGTTACTCTGTAAGTAAATGTTTATATAGTAGCTTGACCGTGTAAGACTCATATAACTAGCAAAATCGGACAAAGACTCATATAACTAAGACTCATATAATTAACAAAGACTCATATAACTACCAAAATCGGACAAAGAAGAAAATTTTACGTACCGATAGATGCATCAAATAAAGCGTATCATTTTAGTTCATTTATGGAAAAAGAATTAGCCAATGTCGGGCGCCTGGGTGGCTCAGTGGGTTAAGCCTCTGCCTTCGGCTCAGGTCGTGATCTCAGGGTCCTGGGATAGAGCCCCATATCGGACTCTCTGCTCTGCAGGGAGCCTGCTTCCCCCCGCCCCCACCGCCGCCTCTGCCTGCCTCTCTGCCTACTTGTGATCTGTCAAATAAATAAAAAAAAATCTTAAAAAAAAAAAAGAATTAGCCAATGTCTTTGCTACTTTGAATTTTCATGGGTAATTTGAGATTGCCATTGCTTTGTTTGCCTTTTTACTCATTTGGTTGTTTTTTTTTTCCTCACTCATTTTAAAACGTTGTATAGGCTGATTTGCTTTTACTTGGCAGCAGTGATTACCCACGGAGATTCTCTTTTTTTTTTTTTTTAAGATTTTTTATTTATTTACTTGAGAGACAGAGATCACAAGCAGGCAGAGAGACAGGCAGAGAGAGAGAGGAGGAAGCAGGCTCCCTGCTGAGCAGAGCCCAGAGAGCCCAATGCGGCTCCATCCCAGGACCCTGGGATCACGACCTGAGCCGAAAGCAGAGGCTTTAACCCACTGAGCCACCCAGGCGCCCTCCCCTCCCCCCCACACTAAGATTCTCTTAAGGGATAAAGGGAATTTACTGAATTTACTGGAAGGGTAGTGGGCAGTGTGTTGCTGAACCCCAGGAGGAGATGGAAACAGTTACATCAAGAGGTTAGCAGTAGTTATCTCTAGGTGATGACCATAGAAGTCTTTCTTTTTTTTTTTTTTGTCTTATTGCTTTTCTGTATTTGCCAGCTTCTCTACAAAATTGCACTCACAACTGAGAAATGAAAGTCATTATTTTTAAATAATGTTATAGGACACCTGGTCTGTATCCCTACATTTTCTTTTGGGTCAACTTTTTTTTTAAAGATTTTATTTATTTATTTGATGGAGAGAGAAATCACAAGCAGGCAGAGAGGCAGGCAAAGAGAGGAAGGGAAGCAGGCTCCCCGCTGAGCAGAGAGCCGGATGCGGGGCTCAAACCCAGGACCCCGAGATCACAACCCGAGCCGAAGGCAGAGACTTAACCCCCTGAGCCACCCAGGCACCCAGGGCAGTGGTTCTTAACCTGGGGTGATACCCACCACCCAGGGGGCACTTTGGAAATGTGGGGAGGCAGGTTAGCAGTTACCATGGACAGGGAATGCTAGGTACTTAATTCAAAGGTGAAAGCCAGGTTCCTCCCTAGCAATGAGCTGATGGGTCCCATCCCACATAATGAACATCCTGTTTCTTGGAAACACAAACCACCCAAGATCCAAGCAGACATGCAAGCAGGTTAAAACCTGTTCTAATGATCTGAGCCAAGAACCAGACTCTGTCTGATGAAGAGCCAGGATTTTTGTATGATTTGAACCTGTATCGAATTTTCCAGGAACACAGCTACAGTGTACATTTTTTTCTTTTTTCTTTTTTCAAAGATCTTGTTTATTTATTTGACAGAGAGAGCGATCACAAGTAGGCAGAGAGGCAGGCAGAGAGAGAGAGGGAAGCAGGCTCCCTGCTGAGCAGAGAGCCCAATCTGGGACTCGATCCCAGGACCCTGAGATCATGACCTGAGCCAAAGGCAGAAGCTTTAACCCACTGAGCCACCCAGGCACCCATCTACGGTGTACATTGAGAGTGTATACCATCTATCCTCTATTTTGGTCAAGAGTTATTCACTATTTCAGAAAAATCAAAGCCGCTCTGGGTACTTGGGTCATCAGTGATGTGGGAAACAAAGGCAATATAGATAAAATCAAAATCCTTATCCCCTGCAGTTGACTGACAAATACTTGAGGCAGGCAGTGTGTAACATTTCTCCAGGAAGCTCCCACTGTCTTTTTTTTTTTTTTTAAGATTTTATTTATTTATTTGACAGAGAGAGAGGGAGAGGGAACACAAGTGCAGGGAGAGGGAAAGGGAGAAGCAGGCTTCCTGCTGAGCAGAGAGCCGCACACAGGGCTTGATCCCAAGATCCTGGGATCATAACTGGAGCTGAAGGCAGACACCTAACGACTGAGCCACCCAGGCGCCCCTCCCACTGTCTTTTTTTTTAAAAGAGAGAGAGAGAGAATAATGGGGTGGGGAAGAGAGGGAGAGAGAGAGAAGCAGACTCCTTGCTGAGGGACCTGGCGATTAGAGCGTGAGCTAAAGGCAGATGCTCAACCAACTGAACCCTCCGGCATCCCCAAGCTCTCAGGTGTCTTCCTGCCTGCTTCTTCCTCTCCCTCTTCCTCCTGCTCCCCCTGCTTGTTCTCAGTCTCTCTGTCAAATAAATAAATAAAATCTTAAAAAAAAAAAGTTCTCCCTCTCCTTCTGCTTGCCCCCTGCCCCAACCCATGCTCTCTCTCTCTCAAAACAAAACAAAAAGTAAATTTTTTGCCTCATCAGCCATGTTCTTCATGTTGGTCATTGTCCTGGTACAAACAGACCTCCCTGTGCATCCCACTGCTGTTACCCTTCATCCTCCTGCCCCCCACAACAGTCATTCCACAGGCTGTCTACAACAGTCTATCCCTGCTTTGTATGACCTCTTTTTTTTTCCCACGTCAATCATTACCTTCTAATATAATGTACAACTGACTTTTCCATTTATTGTGTGTCTCCCTCCCTAAAAGAAAGTCCCACAAGGGCAGGGATCCCGGTATGTCCATGATCACTGATAGATTCCACATGTGTAGAAGGGCCGGTACACAGGAGGAACTCAGTGACTCCAACTGCTTGTGTAAGTTGGGTTCCCGAAGTTCATTTGAGGATTAGAAAGGGGGTTCCAAACTCTAGTCAGCTCCTGATGAAATGTTTTCTGGAAATGTGAAAAATAATGGGTGAGGAAGGGGAATCTCTCTTCCTTTTTGGTATAAAGTGCTCCATGATTTTTAAATACAATACTTCTTTGGTTGCAGACATGAAAAGTAATTTTAGGGCAAACTGCAAGGTAATTCAGAAAAGGTCAAACGCCTCTGAGGTCAAGAGAGGCTGAGCCCACTTCTAGTTTTCCAGGCTCTTGGCAGCTAGCAAAGGGCTCTTAGCAAAGGTTCCCTCCCTGCTGGAGAGAGCTCAGCTGCTATTTTAAAGACCTAAGTGTTTGTAGTCCAGCCTCCATGCACATCCGAGCTGGTCTGTCCCTTCCCAGGGGGCTCAGAGATGGACCAAGGGCCCATCCGGAACACACTTCCTTCCTGCCTTAAACCACTCCCTCGCCTTCCCACAAAGCACAGACCATCCCCCCTCACCTTGCGAAGATTCAGTTTTAACCCACTGAGCCACCCAGGCGCCTCTGGAGGATTCAGTTTTAATCCCTTTGGCCAGAAGCTGAATCCTAACATAGTTGGAGCGTTTTTCCCCTGGGGCTGCTCACAAGCCTAAAAACCAGCTGTTAGAGCTGACAGTGGCCCCTTCAGTGACAGGGGAGAAAAAAAATCGCCCTCTCAGCTTGTTTTGCACACATCACCAAGCTGTGGAGCACAGGACCATTGCTACATTACATTTTTATTATAAACCCCTAGGTCCGCCTGTGCATCTGTGTGTCAAGCTGCAAAGCCTTCTTTCTCGGAAAGGACTGTTTTATTCTGCTACGTTATCCTTTTTCATGTTGAAATGTCCTGTCTGCAGGGAGAGGTGGCTAAGAGCATGGGCTGTGGAACCAGACAGCCTGGGTTCAATGGTTCGCTCTGCCACACCCTAGCTGTGTGATCTGAGGCAAGTTGCTAAACCTCTCTGTGCTGTCTTCTCATCTATCAAGTGATTCTAATGGCAGTATCTACTGCCAACTCAGTTCTGGGAGTAGAGTAAGGCAGGCAAGGGGTCAGGGGGGAACATTTAAGGAGATACCCAGGGGTGCAAGTACAGGGTTGACACCTGAGAGTATCTCCCTCCTCCACCCTCCCCTACTTCCCCCAATCCTCCTCCCAGGGCAGCTGTTAAGTTTCTTGGAATGACCTAAGGAGGTCATTTCTATAAAGCACTTAGAACAGTGCCTGGTCCAGAGTAAGTGGTATGTAAATGTTTGTTCGAAACACTAAAGTTGTTTCATTAAATGTTTAGGTTAGCAAATGGTAATGTTATTTTCTTTTTATGTAATTTTGTCTACTGTTGGCCATGTGAAAAAACAAAACTGGTGACCCCCAGTTCGTTCCCAAAGTGTATAGGAAAAATGTTACTGCTTTGTATATACTTCGTAGTCCAACACGCCAGGAGGCCCGTGACAGACTGTCCCGCTCTCGGCGATGATAAATTTGTCAGATTGTCCCGCTGTTGGCGATGTGCTGTGCTCGCCTTGTTGAGATGGAGAGTTTGGGAATTTTACTTCCCTGGTTAACTTTGTTCTTCGGTATTTTACTCTTTGGGGTGCGATTGCAAATGGGGTCGTTTTCCTAATTCCCTCGAGTTGGGGAAATTGAAAGCACCACATTTGGGCCTTGTTAACTTGCTACCTTACTTGCTCTGTAACCAAACCAACGCGAGTCCGCTCCTTGGGGAGTCACAGGAACGGCGCCAAGGGAGTCGGGGCAAAGAGAAACCTTTATTTGCGGCAGATGAGGAGATCACACAGCTGGGACTCTCCAAGACCAGGCGAATGTGTAGTTTGGGTTTAGGATTAGGATGAATATTTAGATAGGGAAGCCTCGGTCATTGGATGTAGAGGTGGGTTTAAGATTGCGCATGCGCCTTAAAAAAAAAAAGATTGCGCATGCGCCTTAGGGAAACATTGCCGTACAGACGTACAGACGTCGTACGGGATGTTGAGCTCCTCCCGGGGCGGGGATTTTTAGTATCATAACGAGGTACAGGTAACGGTGGGTCATTCCCCGTCAGCCTGTGGAGGCTCATAGGCGGCTTAGCTCAAAGGATTTGGGTGGTCTGGCCAGCGGGAGGTCTTCTCAGGGCTGTCGCCCTCCCTTGAGGGGTGGTTTTGGGTTTCATTGGCCTGAGGTAAGAGGCAAACCCAAATGAAGACCTTAAGGAAAAAAATGCAAGGAAAAGTCTAGTGAGTACAAGCAGGTGGACCCTAAAAGTCAGGTCTTGGGGTCTAGCTGGTGAGAAGTTCGTTCCTGTTCCTTGGTGGGTTATGGGTAGAGACGACACCAAGTGGAGTTGTCACACAGAGGAAACTTTATTTGTAGAAAATAAGGACATCATGGGGAATAACTTGCAAAGCAGTAATTCTCCAGGTGGGGGTGAGTAGGTTTCTTTTATTCAGGGTCAGGATAAATATTCAGAAAGGATAAATATACATTCATGCACGTAAAAGGTGGGCAAAAGTTGGTGCAGGCGTACTTAGAAAACATGCCTATACATGTGTCCTATGTTCTGTTCCTAAAGCCTGTGTTCCTCCTTTGGTGGAGATTTAAAAACATTTTTTTAGATTTTATTTATTGATTTGAGAGAGAGACAATGCGGGTGAGCCTAGGCGGAGGGAGGGCAGAGGGAGAAGAAGCAGCAGATTCCCCGCTGAGCAGGGAGCCCAACTTCATGCTTGATCCCAAGACCTTGGGATCATGCCCTGAGCCTAAGGCAGACGCTAAACTGATGGAACTACCCAGGCACCCCTTGAGTGGAGACTTTAACATTGTAATGAGGTAGACGTCACTGTGGGACACCAGGGTCCATCTGCACAGAGGTGAGCCAGTGGTCGTGTCCAGGCTGGTTGAAGTTCTCCTTGTTTGCCTCTACAAGATAAGGTTAGGGTTTCTGTCCAGAAGAAGCAGGGTCCATGAGGGTCCTGCTGGTGGCAGTTTTAACCTCATTAACCCCATGGGGCGGGGTTTCAAGCCTGCAGAAACAACTGGAGAATGTGCGTTGGATCAATCTTTACTTCTAAAACAGCACTGGGAGTTTTACCTTTGATTTACATCTGATATGGTTGAGTTTTCTTCCTGGCCTAGTGGAGACTGTTAAGTTTTGCATTCCTTTTGTTCCCCTAAAATCCTTAACCACTAAGGTTTTTGCATTTCCTTGTTCTAACACCTCCTGGGAAGTTTTGCAAGAAGTGTGCCAGGCCAAGTAATACCAGTAAGGCGTAGATCACAGAAAATAGCTGGGGTTCCAAGCTGAGTGCTGCATCATGGATGCTATTTCTCATCTTGCTTTTTCTGGGAACCCCCTAACTCTTTCTGCTAATATCTGTGAAGTATATTCCTTTTGTTAACATTTATGATTCTTCTTTAGGGTCCTTTCTCAGTGTCAAGATTTGGGCCAATCACATCTTTGCAATTTCAAAAAAAAAAAGTCAAACATCAGAGTGATTTGAGGTCATCAGCAAGAAACAAACATTATTTATGCATTAGAGAACCTTGTGAGCTTCCAGTTGAAGAAGAGACGTGGGTCATTGACACCAATGGGATAAATTGCCTCACCTGATACGATCTCCCTGTTAACTGGATCTATTCAGCAGGGATATAGGCAAATCCAAACCATGGACGTTCCCGAGAGGCAACTGGCTGGGATGTTTCAAAAATGCCATTGTCTTAAAAAAAAAAAAAAAATGATGGGACAAATTAAAATTAAAGGAAAAGGAGAGTAAAGAAGAATAAAGAGGCATGAAAGTAAATGCCATTCATGATCCTTGTGGGCCTCTCCCCAGGTCAGCTTGAGTATCCTCACAACATGGCGATTGTCTCCCAGAGTTGGTGATTCAAGAGAGAGAGTGAAAGGCAGAAGTGGCAATATCTATTAGGACCTAGCCTTGGAGGTCACCTACTGTCATTTCTACAATATCTTATTGGTTATACAGATCAGTACTATTGAATGTGGGAAGAGAATATACAGAGGTATGAATACCATGGAATGAAGGTCACTGACAGCCATCTTGTGATGGTGGTAGCCTGGCTACCATCAGTACCTAACTCACAGGGTTGTTGTGGGAAAGAAATGCATTAATACACGGAAAGGACTCCAGACCAATGCTCTGCATACAGTAAGTGCTTATAAATTTTAGCTTTTGGTATTATTGGCCCATAGCGTAGGTGTTTCCTTTTCTTCAACTCCATATCACTCTCACAATTTTTTTTTTTTTAAATTTATTAGTTAGAGAGAGAGAGCGAGCACAGGCAGACAGAGAGGCAGGCAGAGGCAGAGGGAGAAGCAAGCTCCCTGCCGAGCAAGGAGCCCGATGCGGGACTCGATCCCAGGACGCTGGGATCATGACCTGAGCCGAAGGCAGCTGCTTAACCAACTGAGCCACCCAGGCGTCCCATCACTCTCACAATTTTTAAGGCATTAATCATCTTTCCATCTTTAACCTAGGAGGCCCCTCAGAATCACCTGTGGGATTTTCAGTTTAATATGCTTTTTATTTTTTATTTTTTTATTTTTATTTTATTTTATTTTATTTTTTTGTTTATTTTATTTTATTTTTTTAAAGATTTTATTTATTTATTTGTTAGAGAGAGAGAGAGAGAGTGAGCACAGGCAGACAGAGTGGCAGGCAGAGGCAGAGGGAGAAGCAGGCTCCCCTGCTGAGCAAGGAGCCAGATGTGGGACTCGATCCCAGGACGCTGGGATCATGACCTGAGCCGAAGGCAGCTGCTTAACCAACTGAGCCACCCAGGCGTCCCTTAATATGCTTTCTAAAACAATTTTAGTATCTTTTATATATGTGTATGTGTGTGTGTATATATATATATATATATATTTTTTTTTTTTCTTAGAAAGTCGGGGGAAAGAAGAGAGAATCCCAGGAAGGCTCCACGCACACCTTGAAGCCCGATGGAGGGCTTGATCTCATGACCCTGAGATCATGACCTGAGCCAAAATTAAGAGTTGAGCACTTAACCAAATGAGCCACTCAGGTGCCCCTAAAACAATTTTATGCAAATTTATGCAAACAATATGCTTATTCAGCTTTACAGAAATATGTATAACATATGCTTGTTCCCAATGACATAGAAACACGAAGAATAAAAAGTATCACCCTTGGGGCACCTGGGTGGCTCAGTGGGTTAAGCCTCTGCCTTTGGCTCAGGTCATGATCTCGGGGTCCTGGGATCGAGCCCCGCATCGGGCTCTCTGCTTAGCGGGGAGCCTGCTTCCTCCTCTCTCTCTGCCTGCCTCTCTGCCTACTTGTGATCTCTATCAAGTAAATAAAAAAAAATAAAATTAAAAAAAAAAAGGTATCACCCTTGTTCATACACTATCCTGTTTCCCTCCCTAGGGGTAACCACTATTCAGTTGATATTCTTCTGATCACTTTATCCTAATTTATAGGTGTGTTATACTAGTGTTAAATAATTGAGATTCTACTGTATATACGGGTGAGTGATTTAGAAATTGGTTTATCTTGGGAATAATGCATGTTATGTCAATGGATTTAGATGACAGTCTTTAGTCCCACCCCAGTCCCCAAGAACTGACTTTTTTTTTTCTCCAAGGGCTTGGGGCATGTTCTCATAATTTGCGATTTCATATGGGATGGAATATGGAGTCGTGACAAAGTTTGATCCCCAAATAGTTCAGTAGGCTTAACCTACTTTCAAATCAGTAATGCAGTGTTGGGGAAAGTCCTTCAGCTCTGGATTCAAATGTTGGCTCTGATGCTTATTAGTGGAGTGACATTGGTCAAAGTTTCTTTTCTTTGTATTACTCTCTCCCCTTCAGTCTCCATATTTGTAAAGCCACCTCATGGAGGTATTAAATGAGGTCATCCATGATGTCAGGTGCCAGGCAGGCTCTTAGCCGGAGGTACTCAGTCTAGCTTCGGGACGTTTGCTGTCACCGCACCGTTTGGACAGCGTGCGGAACTTGCCACAAGAGGGCGCAAGTGAGCAGGTGTGGGTGCACTGCAGCCCCTGGGCTGTGCGGGCAGAGGTTTCAGGGGCACCTTTGTATTCATTACAAATATCCCAGCAGCATGTAAACACCATCCTCTCAGGAGATGGCAGAATAAACTTGTGTCGTGAGTATAATGAGTGCTCCAGGGGGTGGCAGCAACTCTGCCTCTGGGGAGGTTGCCTTCTGGTTGCTATGGAATTTTCACCACTGTTCTCCCAAAAGCACCAAGTCAGAGCCATTTCATGACCAAGAGCCTTGGTTTCAACACCTTTAAAATGGATGGCATCATACTTTCCATTGCCTCCCCATCAAGTTAGCTAGAGAAATTTGGGCAGAGTTGGGGGCAACTTGCAAAAGTGTTTGAATGAACACAAACTAACATGTTCATATTTTTTAAAAGTATTACTATTTTTAGAGGGGGAGGGACAGAGGGAGAGAGAATCTTAAGCAGGCTCCACGCCCAGTGCAGAGCCTGACACAGGGGTCTATCTCAGGACCTTGAGATCACGACCTGAGCCGAAGGCAGAGGCTTAAGCCACTGAACCACCCAGGTGCCCCCAAAAGTATTTTTTTAAACTGGTTAATCATGCGGTGCCTGGGTGGCTCAGTCAGTTAAGCTTCTGACTCTTGATTTTGGCTCAGATCATGATCGTAGGGTAGTGAGATCCAGCCTGCATGGCTCCTCACTGAGCCGGGAGTCTGCTTGAAATTCTGTTTCTCCCTCTTGCCCCTCCCCCTGCTCGTGGGCACTCTCTCTCTAAATAAATAAATCCTTAAAGAAAATAAAGCTGGCTAATCATGACATACCAAATCTTTTCTCATTCAACCCTCAGAACAATCCCATGCAGGGGATACTATCATTATCCCTGCTTGATGATTGAGAGAATGGGAGTCACAGAGAAGGCTAGCAACTTTCCCAACACCACACAGCTAGGAAGCTGTAGAGGCAAGTTTCAAAGTCTTGTTTGTCCGAACTCCACAGCTCATACATCTAACCACTGCACATACAGCCTTTTTGCTTGAGGTCAAGACTCCTGGACTCAGAGTCAGAAGTCGTGGTTAAATCACAGCTCTTTCACTGCTGGGTAGATTTGCTGTGGGCAAGGCTCAGCACTTTTTTTCTGTTTCTCCATGAAAAATCGGGGTCTGGAGAGAGTGTGACTCTTCACTAATATCCCTCTCCTGGAGTTGTATAGGTAGCACGTGTGGCACGGGTGTGAACGTGCTTTGCAACTTGTAAACATGGGGAGGAGGTATGCTGACAAAGTCGAGGATGCTGATGAGAGTGAGGAAACAACCAGGGTCTCACTGAATTTGTGGGTTGGTCTGCTTCCTTCTCCTTTCTTACTCTTAGTCCCGTGACCGTATTCATTCACCGAATATCGAGTGCCCACTGTGGGACACCCTCGGTCCTGGGCACTGGGGATTCAACACTCAGACAACAGAGCAGCAGGCACAAGTCCTTGCCCTCAAAAAGCTTCCATTCCGGTGGAGGGAGGCAGACAAGATACGCTTGCACCTGTAATGTGTCAGAGCATGAGTGCTTTGGGACAAATATAAGCAGGAAAGACTAGGGAGAGAACCCAGGCTGGGGACAAGGTACAGATGTAACTTGAGTGTTGAGGAAATGGGCTATAGGAATCAGCAAGAGACAGTCATCATCCTCTTAAGAGCACAGCTCAGTTATGTTAAGTCCGTTCACTCTGTCGTGCAACAGATCTCTAGAACTTTTTCATCATGCAAAATTGAACTCTGTACCAGAAAAACACTGATTCCCCCTGGCCCTCCCCACAGGCTTTCTACTCTCTGTTTTCATGAGTTTGACTACTTTAGGTATTTCATATGAGTGGAATGATACACGATTTGCCCTTTTGTACCTGGCTGGTTTCACTTAGCATAATGTCCTCAAAGTTCATCCATGTTGTAGCATGTATCAAAACTTCCTTCTTTTTTTTTTTTTTTAAAGATTTTATTTATTTATTTGGCAGAGAGATCACAAGTAGGCAGAGAGGCAGGCAGAGAGAGAGGGAGAAGCAGGCTCCCCACCTAGCAGGGAGCCTGACGTCGGGCATGATCCCAGGACCCTGGGATTATGACCTGAGCCTCGAAGGCAGAGGCCTTAACCCACTGAGCCACCCAGGCACCCCTGAACTCATATTTTCTTTATCCAGTCTTCTGTTGATGGATATTTGGGTTGCTTCTGCCTCTTGGCTATGGCAGATATGCTGCAATGAACATGAATGTGCAATATCTCTTTGAGATCCTGCTTTGAATGCTTTTGGATGTATACTCAGAAGTGGATTTGCTGGGTCAGGTGGTAGTTCTGTTTAAATTTTTTTTAAAGATTTTATTTATTTATTTGACAGAGACAGGGAGAGAGGGAACACAGTGGGGGAGAGTGGGGACAGGAGAGGGAGAAGCAGGTTCCCCACTGAGCAGGGAGCCCAATGCGGGGCTCGATCCCAAGACTCTGGGAACATGACCTGAGCCGAAGACAGATGCTTAACGACAGAGCCACCCAGGTGCCCCTGTTTTTAATTATTTAAGGAACTGTTTTTCCATGATGTGGCTGCACCAATTTACATCCCCACCAACATTGCCCAAGGGCTTCAATTTCTCTACGTCCCAGCCAATACTTGGCTATTTTCTGTTGTTTTGATAGTGGCAATCTTAATAGATATGATGTGATAGCTCATTGTGGTTTTGATTTGCATTTCTCTTATGACTAATGATGTTGAGCATCTTTTCATGTACTTGTTGGCCATCTGTATGTCTTCTTTGGAGAAATGTCTATTCAAGTCCTTTGGACATTTTAAAATCTAGTTATTTTTGTTGTTTGTTGTTGTTGGGTTGTAGAAATTCTTTTTTTTTTTTAGGATTTTTTTTAAAGGTTTTATTTATTCATTTAACAGAGAGGGAGAGTACAAGCAGGGAGAGCAGCAGGCAGAGTGGGAGGGAGAAGCAAGCTCTCTGCTGAGCCAGGAGCCAGATGGTGGGACTTGATCCCAGGATCCTGGGATCATGACCTGAGCTGAAGGTAGCTGCTTAACAAACTGAGCCACCCAGCTGTCCCAAGGGTTACAGAAATTCTTTATATTCTGGATATTAACTTTTTTATTTTAAAGATTTTATTTATTTGACACAGAGAGGCAAGTAGGCAGCGAGGCAGGTAGAGAGAGAGAGAGGAGGAAGCAGGCTCCCTGCCGGGCAGAGAGCCCGATGCGGGACTCCATCCCAGGACCCTGAGATCATGACCTGAGCCGAAGGCAGAGGCTTAACCCACTGAGCCACCTAGGCGCCCCTGGATATTAACTCTTTATCAGATATATAGTTTGCAAATATTTCCCGCCATTCCTTAGGTTGCCTTTTCTATTCATTGTTCATTTTATTTAATAGACCTCTCCCACCTGACCTAACCATCTCCGAGGTCATTGGCAGTGTCTGTTTGCTTACCATGCTATTCCCCCCAAGTCTAGGTGTTGGAGGATGTCATGGAGAGGACATGGACATTAGTTGGCCCTTGAGTGGGCCCTGGGCAATTGCTGGCTTCTTACCCTCTCGTCTCTCTTTGGTATGTACATTCTGCCTACTGTTTCCACAGTTGGAGCTGCTTCCTAGAATGCAAACTTGAGAGAGTAAGGTGTTGTTGAAAATATCTGGACTTGATACATGACTGAACCCCATTAAGGCTTCTATATAAACTTTCAAGATTCTCGAAGACAGGTGTAGGGATCTACTTGTCTTGCAATTGCCCATGACAAGCCTTGTATATGTTTCCTTGCTTATTAAACCTGCCACCTATTAATCTGATGTGGTCTCCTTTCTTGGGTCTTTCTTTGCCCTCTGTGTACAGGGCCAATATCAAATTACACATGGGAAGCTCCTGAATTTGCAAACCAACACTAGCACCGTGCCTGGTTCCCACCAGTCTTCCAAATGTTTCCTGGAGGAAATAAAGAAGGGCTGAATAAATTCTAGAAGAGAACTCGGAGAGGTATTTGGGGAACATCCTATGGGTTCCTGCCCCAAACCAGCAGTATCCAATGGAAGTATAGTAGGAGACACATAATTTTAAAGTTTCTAGTAGCTGTATTTTAGAAAAGGAGAAATAGGAGAAAATAATTGTAATAATATATTTTATTTAACTATCTGTATCCAAAATATTATCATTTTAACATGCAATCATTTTAAAACTTCTTCTTTTAAAAATATTTTATTTATTCATTAGAGAGAGTGCAAGCAGAGGGAGCAGCAGAGGGAGAAGCAGGCTCCCCGCTGAGAAGGGAGTCCGACCAGGAGGTTATGACCAGAGCTGAAGGCAGTTGTTCAACTGACTGAGCCACCCAGGTACCCCCATTTTATTTTATTTTAGTTTTAAAGATTTTATTTATTTATTTGATAGAGATCACAAGTAGGCAGAGAGGCAGGCAGAGAGAGAGGAGGAAGCAGGCTGTCTGCAGAGCAGAGAGCCCGATGCGGGGCTGGATCCCAGGACCCTGGGATCTTGACCTGAGCCCAAGGCAGAGGCTTTAACCCACTGAGGCACCCAGGTACCCCCATTTTAAAACTTCTTAATGAGTTTGAAAAATGTGTTGTGGCTTTTTTTTTAATCCTATGTCTTTTTTTTTTTTTTAAGATTTTATGTATTTATTTGACATAGGGAGACACAGTGAGAGAGGGGACACAGTAAGAGGGAGTGGGAGAGGGAGAAGCAGGCTCCCAATGCAGGGCTCCATCCCAGGACCCTGAGCCAAAGGCAGATGTTTAACTACTGAGCCACCCAGGTGCCCCTAATCCTATGTCTTAAAAACACCTCAGTTCAGGGGCACCTGGGTGGCTCAGTGGATTAAAGCCTTTGCCTTCAGCTCGGGTTGTGATCCCAGGGTCCTGGGATCCAGCCCTGCATCGGGCTCTCTGCTCAGGAGGGAGCCTGCTTCCTCCTCCCTCTCTGCCTACTTGTGATCTCTCTCTGTCAAATAAATAAATGAAATCTTTAAAAAAGAAAACAAACAAACAAAAAACACCTCAGTTCATTGGTGCCACAATTTCAAATGCTGCATAACCGCATGTGGCTAGTGGCCAATGTTTTGGAGAGTGCAACCCTAGCCTGTGACCCTTGGGGAACTTTTGGGTGCCGGTGGCTCGGTGGCTTGTGGCAGCCAGTGGGAGCCTGGGAAGGTTTGTCGAATGGAAGGAAACAATGAACACAGACCCGGGACCATGAATAGAGGACTCCGATGCCAACAGGTGTACTAACCCAGCACTTGCAGGAACTTGGCTAGATTCCAGGAAAGCGATCTTCCCTCCAGGCAGGAAGTCCGTCCGGACTCGACTCGGCAGCCTAGCTACCTGCTGCCCTGGCCAGGATTGTCGATGTGCCTCGCCAGCCCGAGCAGACACAGCAGGGGCCAGAGCTCCAGGCGCTGGGGACATGAAAGCCGACTGGAGGTGAGGCGGGTTCTCCAGGTCTTGGGGCCAGCTCTGGGACTGTCTTCGCAGGTATCTACCAAGATTCAGCAGCTTTGGCGGAGCCTCCTCCCTGGCTCCAAGAGAGGGGATCGATGGGCAGAACCAAGCGCTCCAGCGGGGTTTGTCCCCAGCTCTTGGGGTGACTGGGTTGTGGCCCCATGGGGGAGGGAGCGAGCCGGGATGGGGTACAAGAAATGGGTGGGGAGAACCACCCCGGGCCTGGAATCTCAGAATGGGAGGATCCAGACTTGGGCATCGCGCTGACCCATTGTGTTAAGAAAGCCTCTTAAGAGTGTGCACAATCCGCCGCCCTGTGCAGGGGAAAGAATAATTGCACCCAGTTATCTGGCACTCATGGAGCCGTGCTGGGCTGCTGGGTCGTGATTCAGAGCTCGCTTTGGAATTGCGCTGTTATGCGCTCTGTGCCTCTGGGCAAGTTACTTACCCTCTCTGGGCTCCAGTGTTCTCCTCCATAAAAAGGGGCTTGAAATAAGACGCCTTTCATGGGGTTTCTGTGAGCCTTGTGTGTGCTGGGGACACAAGAAGCAGTTCCTGAATGTTAGACATCCATTTCCCCCCGGGACAGTCTCCTGAGATAGTGCCTCCCGTTCCCTTTCACCCATGAAGAGATTTGGGCTCAGACAGGTTAAGTAACTTGTCTGCAGCAATTAGATGGCAACAGCAGAATTTGAATCCAAGAAGTTGAGCTCCAGAGACTGGGCTTAACGTCTAATCCAGGTCCCACTATTTCCTAGAAGGTTGAAGGGAAGTGAGGGAAAGCTGCTTCTGAGACTCCTTGTCCCTTTCTGTGCAGTGGGTACAATGATGTAATTGTGAGAGGTTATTGTGAGGATTAACTGAGTTAGCACACATAAGTGTATCCTACTAGAGTGCCACAGGGGTAGGACCCTTCTGCTGTTTTGTTTGCACATCTAGCCCCAGTGCTTGGCACACAGTAGATGCTCAGTAAACACTTGATGAGTGGATGAGAAGCACATATTAGTTGTTATTCTTACAATAATCCCTGCTAGCTCCATACTACTGATGAGGAGACTGAGGTTCAGGGAGGTTAGGTAACTTGCTGGATGTTATCTGGGTGCCTGGTAGAGGAGTCAGCATCTGAACCCAGGTCTGTTGATCATAAAGTCTGCATGTTCTTGACTTCAAGTTCTATCATCCCCTAGTAGAGTGAATATGGCAAGTTATTGTTCTTCTGGGTCTCAGCTTCCTTATCTAGAAAATGGGGACAATAATGATAACTACCCCATATGTTTTTCTTCTGGATCAAATAAACCTAAAACACTCAGAACAGTGCCTGGGACTTAGCAGATGCTCAGCAAACACTTGCTGCAGCGAATGCTGTGACTTTCCCCTACAAGAGTAGAGGGGATGGTATAGCAGTCATGTTCATTTAGAGGAGGCAGAGGGGAGAGTGGAAGTGGCAGGGGAGGGCGGAGGAGACCAAGGAGCTTACTTGCCTTCTGTGTAGTTCACAGAGCCAGGCCCCTGTTTGCTATTTGGAATATTCCTAAAAAACTCCGTACACTCAGTGCAGAGGGAGGAGTGTCACCTGGTATCCTAGTCTCCATTTACTGTCAAGGAGGCTGTAATTGGGAGCCTTTTGTTGTATAAAGAGGGCCCAAGACCCTCTGCTTCATTGCATTACCCACCACAGCTGATGAGGCTTTTGGAAGGAGGATTTCAGGTGGCAGGGACAGTTACATAATAGTTATTCTGGCTAGACCTGGATTCAGATACTGTCTTGGAGTAATTCCCAGCCCTGGGGCTTTGACAGGTTGCTTTCTCAGCTTCTTCATTCCCTGATCTGCAGGAGGGTCTCAATATGTAAAAATACAGTATAGTTTCTAGGAGTGGGAAGATGGAGGGGCAGAAAAATTTTCCTAGAGGAAATTGCTGAGGTGCTGATTTCCTTGTCTTGTCCATGGGAATTGGGAGATATTATCCAAAGTTTGTGACACACTATATCATTCACAGCAGTGGTTCTCACTTGGGGATGATTTTACCTCCCAGAGGATACTTGTCCATTCCTGGACATATTTTTGGTTGCCCACAGCTTGTGGGGTTGGTGAGGGGGAGTGTCCTACTGGTACCTAACGGAGGGAAGCTGGGGACACTGCTAAACATCTCTAATACTCAAGAGAGCCCCCACAACACAGTGTATCTCACCCAAAATGTCAATAGTGCTGAGATTGAGGGACCCTGACTTATACCTACATGAGAATTACTGATTTGCCCTTTTGCAGTCATATGCTCTACCACTGAGCTATACCCTCCTTTTAAAAAAAGATTTTATTTATTTATTTGACAGAGAGAGATCACAAGTAGGCAGAGGCAGGCAGAGAGAGAGGGGGAAGCACACTGAGCAGAGAGCCCAATGCAGGACCCGATCCCAAGACCTGATCCCAGGGCCCTGAGAGCATGACCTGAGCTGAAGGCAGAGGCTCAACCCACTGAGCCACCCAGGCGCCCCTGCCTGCTCCTTTTGCTTTGGACTCTGAGTTGGCTAGGCTCCATACTCAGGCAGGATTCTATAATCCAGGCATTCCATAGGTCGCCCCAGGGATGACAGTTCTGGGAGCTATTAAACGCAATGGAGGTAGAGTATATTGTCCCCATTTTGTAGATGAGGGTGGGGAAAATCCTCTATCAAAAGGATAGAATCGTAGAGCCTCAGAGGGGTAGAATTGTAGAGCACTAGAGTAAGGACGCAAGTCAGCTCACTGTGAAATGTGGGCTGGTTCCACGCTGCCTGTCCTTTATCTCTGGAAGGGCCACGCCATTATAATCATGGAGTTAACTTATAAGGTCTGAATGTTGCCCCCAGGGCTGTTCCTGCTTGAGGGTGTCTAGTGGAGCATAATGTTGTGGAAGAATGCTTTGGTGAATACAGGAAAAGATAGATTCTTTTCACTCCACCTCACTCTCTGGGATTAAAAAAAATCAACCTAATTACTTCCTTATGGTATCTAAGAGATAAAATAACCTTTGGTAAGGACTTTGCTCTCTTTAGTGTGCTGATGTGAAAAGAACTTTGTTGGGAGGGCGGCGCTGGGGTTCAGGAAGAAAGTACACAGTTTGGGCTCCCAGGCAGGGCATCTTTGCACACCTAGCACACAGAGGCCATGGCACAATCATGACGTTGGGGATCAAGGACCGATCTGCATTTTAAGTGGGTGTAACCCTGGTTATTTATTGGCTGATGGAGGGAGGGAAGCTGGATGGCCAGTCCCAGTGAGGTGACTAAGAGAGCAAGCAGGGCTGTGTCTCAGGCACAAGACCATGAGCTTTATGGGTTAGTATTTAAAAAAAAAAAAAAAAAAGAGGACTTATGTCTTTACAGAGTGGAGAGGGAACGCTGGGACGGAGGGCAGGTAAGAAAGGGTTTTTTTTTTAAGAGCTTATTTATTTATTTGTTTGTTTGAAAGAGAGTGTCCAAGTGAGGGGAGGAAGAGAGAGAATCCCAAGCAGACTCCATGTTGAGCATGAAGCCAATGCAGGGCTCAATCCCGGGACCCTGAAAATCATGACTTGAGCCAAAACCAAGAGTTGGAGGCTTAGTCGACTGAGTCACCCAGGCACCCCAAGGTACAGTGTTTTGAAGGTGGTATGGGGGTCCCAGAAATGATAAAGAACCTTTGCAGATGTGCTCTGGGAGAAGGCAGAAACAGGCTGTCCTATTGCTTATCACCAGATGCCAGGTCCAGAATAAATGTACAATTTCCTGTTAGAGGCAAGAATGACTATGGGGAAGTGGGAAGCAAGGGAGCGTGTCAGTGAGCAAGCTCAGGAGCTGTCTTCCTGAATAAAAATCTGGGCTTCTCCAGGTCCTGCTGTGTCACTGTGGGTGAGGTATTGTTACCTTGCTGGGCTCAGTTTGCTTGTCTGTAGAATGCTAAGTAGAGTGCTAAGGCTGCCACTTCCTCCTGATGTATCAGGGTTAATAAGAAAATATGGTGCACGGTAGGCCACTCAAGAAATGTTAGTTCTAACTCCCCCTCTTCCTCTTTGCCCTTCTCTTCTTCCTTTGATAACAGTGAAGATGATGACCATGATCCAAGTTCAGTCAGAGATGCATGGGTTAGAATCCCATCTGCTTCTATATAGCTGTGTGATCTTGGACAAATTACTTAACTCTCTCTGGGCTTCCATGTAACTGTCATAAAGTGGGGATAATAATACTAATAATACCTCTCCATAAAGTTGTTGGGGGGTTATGATTGCTAATGCATGTGAGGGGGTCCCTGGAACTTAGGAAGGTGCTCAGTAAAGTGGTGCTTTCTTTGTGCTTATTGATACCATTGTTGTCTGACTAGTTCCTTTCTTCCCTGGAGAGGGAAAGAAGAGCTCAGTGGATATGGGTGTTGAGGAAGTAGGGTTAATAATCATGTTTTGCCAGGCAGGGTCCTTTTCCCAGGGGGAGGGGTCAGGATGAAGGTATATACTTCTTTCTAGAAGTTCAGTGAATCACTTCGTGGTTTATGTTTGCCAAGAGTTCCCAGAATGGAGTGCGGTGAGATTGGATTATATTACTGCTTGGGCTATTTTCAGCTACCTCAGGTTCAATGTTCCCAGAGATAAACTCAGGTTGATGCAATGCTAATCATCTGTAGGGTCGTGTCTGGAAAGAACACTCCTTATAAGAAAAGAAGTAAGGGGCTGGATAAGTTTTCTGTATTTTTACAAATGCCAGAAGCAGGAAGTTCCATTTTCTATGGCATTTGAATCCGGGTGGGTAGCATTTAAGAGAACACAAAGTCCCATTTCTATAAATTCACAGGAGAATTGGAGGTCCAGAGTTGCTGTTCCCAGTCTTTCATTTGTTAGCACCCCCAACAAATGAAAAATCGTGGCTCTCCAAAAGAGAGGTGGAATTTTCTCCTGTGGCAGAGACTTGACTTATACATTTTATGATCAGAGGAAAGCCCTTAGCAGGAGAGGAAGTAGGTGGAAATCCCAGGAAGATGGTTTAATTTGCCCTGCTGGAACTGTCGTTCCTGGGATGACTCATGAAATGCCTGAATAGCCCGGTCCTCTCTGCCGGTCACTGTGGAACCAAGTCAGATTGGAACAGAAACACAAATCAGTAATCTTGAGCCTGTTCTGGGGTGTCTGGGTTGGCTCAGCCGGTTAAATGTCTGCCTTAGGCTCAGGTCATGATTCTGGGGTCCTGGGATCGAACCCTGCCTCGAGCTTCAGGCTTTTTGCTCAGCAGGGGTATCTTCTCCCTCTCTCTCTCTGTCCCTTACCTTGCTTGTGCTCTCTCTCTCTCAAATAAATAAGTAAAATCGTAGGAAAAAGAAAACCCTCTGCTTTTGTTTTTTTTTCCCCCTCCAAATCTGGAACCATAATACTTGGGTTGTATTATATAATGTTTGTTTAAATAGGTGTTATAAGGACAAGTATAGGGATCTGAATTAGTCTGGTTAAGAACTAAGTTTCTAGGGGCGCCTGGGTGGCTCAGTCAGTTAAGCATCTGCCTTCGGCTCAGGCATGATCTCAGGGTCCTGGGATTGAGCCCTGCATCAGGCTTTCTGCTCAGCGGGGAGTCTGCTTCTTCCTCTCCCTCTGCCTGCCACTCTGCCTACTTGTGCTCTCTCTCTGTCAAATAAATAAATAAAATCTTTTTTTTTTTTTTTTTTTAAGAACTAAGTTTCTGGTCCCAGAGGTGGATCCAGAAGGGGGTTCTTTTTCTTCTCAAAGAGAGAGGCTTGCCACAGACCGTGGGTGTGGATAGAGCTCACCCTGGCTTTACTCTCCTCTCCTGCCTTTTTGAGACCCAGTGGTAGAGAAAGCAGTAGGGTATCCTAGCCACAGTGGATATTAAGGTTTATCATTTTTCACTGCTCCTGGCAGGAGTCTGAGCACATGGATGGTGGCAAAGGGGATGAGGAGGGGTTTCCATAGCCTATAGGTCTCCCGGAAGTGAGGTCCTTCCTTAGATTGCAGAGGAGGCCACTGCTTCTAGCAGTTCTCAGTGGCGACAAGAGCTATTACATATCTTGTGTTGTCTCTGGATCTCCCAGAGAGGGGTCCTTGCTCTTCTGGGACGGATTGGAGCAGACCAGCCATGCAAGAAGGCACTGAGCTGCCGAGGTGCAAGCAACCCACCACTTTTCCTTCCCACCTCTCTCCACCTGCTTTAACCGGCTCCTCTGTAGTGATTCTCAAACCTTGGGGTACAAAAGAATCTCCTGGGAAACCTGGTAAAAAGGTAAATTACCAGGTCCCACCCCAGATCCACTAAATAAAAACTTGTGGGAATGGGCCCTGAGCTCAAGTGGTCTTCCCGGGACTGGCGGGTTCCCAGGACATGGAACTTCCAGTGCTAAAACCAGGACAGTTCTGGGTAAACTAGGACTGGTTGGTCATCTGATGATCCACAGGCCCCCATCTCCAGCAAGCTCCCAAGTGAGTCTTGTGGGTTCCTTAGCTTGATGTGCACTGATCAGTGAAGCTTTATTATTTTTTTTTAAGATTTATTTATTTGAGAGAGAAGGAGAGGAAGGGAGGGGCAAAGGGAGAGGGAAAGATAGAGTCTCCTGACACAGGGCTCAATCTCATAACCCTGAGATCATAGAGCTGAGATCAAGAGTCAGACACTTAACCAACTGAGCCACCCAGGCATCCTTGATCAGCAAAGCTTTAAATATTGGAGTTTCTGAGGTAGCTTGGTGTCTTGGCCTGCCTTTGGGTCAGATCATGATCCCTGGGTCCTGGGATCCAGCCCTCCATCAGGCTCCCTGCTAAGTGGGGAGTCTGCTTCTCCCTCTCCCTTTGCACCTTCCTGCCACCCTCCCCACTCCAGTCCTCCATCTTACTCTGCGCTCTCTCTCTCAAATAAATAAAATATTTAAAAAATAAATAAATATTGGAGTTCCTTTAGGCTTTATTCTTCCCTAGATTGCACTGCAAATATGGCAGCCTCATGGCCACTTACTGCTATTTACATTAAAATTAATTAAAATCAGGGGCCTCTGGTGATTCAGTTGGTTAAGCATCTGTCCTTGGCTCAGGTCGTGATTCCAGGGTCCTGGGATTGAGCCCCACATCGGGCTCCTTGCTTATCGAGGAGCCTGCTTCCCTCTCTCCCTCTACCTGTAGCATCCCCCACCGCCACCCCCGCCATGGGCTCTCTCCCTTGATCTCTCTCTCTGTGCCAAATAAATAAACATAATCTTTTAAAAAGATTAAATTAAGGGTGCCTGGGTGGCTCAGTGGGTTAAGCCTTTGCCTTCGGCTCAGGTCATCATCTCGGGGTCCTGGGATGGAGCTCTGCATCGGGCTTTCTGCTTGGCTGGGAGCCTGCTTCCCTCTCTCTCTGCCTGCCTCTCTGCCTACCTGTGATCTCTTTCTCTGTCAGATAAATAAATAAAATCTTTTAAAAAATTAAATTAATTGGGGCACCTGGGTGGTTCAGTCAGTTAAGCGTCTGCCTTTGGCTCAGGTCATGATCTCAGAGTCCTGGGATCAAGCCCCACATCAGGCTCTCCCTTGGTGGGAAGGCTGCTTCTCCCTCTTCCACTCCCCTGCTTGTGTTCCCTTTCTTGCTGTGTCTCTCTCTGTCAAATGAATCAATAAAATCTCTTTTTAAAGATTTATTTATTTATTTATTTGACAGGCAGAGATCACAAGTAGGTAGAGAGGCAGGCAGAGAGAGAGAGAGGGAAGCAGGATCCTTGCTGAGTAGAGAGCCTGATGCGGGGCTCGATCCCAGGACCCTGCGATCATGACCTGAGCCAAAGGCGGAGTCTTTAACAACCACTGAGCCACCCAGGTGCCCCAATAAGTAAAATCTTAAAAACATTTTTTAGGGGTGCCTGGGTGGTTCAGTGGGTTAAAGCCGCTGCCTCGGCTCGGGTCATGATCCAGGGTCATAGGATCGAGCCCTGCATCGGGCTCTCCGCTGTGCGGACAGCCTGCTTCCTCCTCTCTCTCTCTGCCTCTCTGCCTACTTGTGATCTCCGTCTATCAAATAAATAAAATCTTAAAAAATTTTTTTTAATTAAATTAATTAAAATTTGACAAAATTAAAATCCAGTTCTTCCCTTGCACTAGCCACATTTTAAGTACTTGGTATATACACGTGGCTAGTGGCTGCTGTATTGGACATTCTTGTATAGGATGATTACATCATGGTAGAAAGTTCTGTTAGTATTGCCTTAGATGATCTCCCCTAGAATGGGATTTCTCAACCTCACCACTATCAACATTTTGGGTCAGATAATTCTGTTTTGGGGACTGTTGTGCACATTGTAAGATATTTAGCATATCCCTGGCTTCCTCCATTTATTAGATGCCAATATCACACACCTCACCCCAACTTGTGATGACAAGAAAGGCTCCCAGAGGTTGTGAAATGTGGTATCTGAGGGCAAAATTGCACTGATTGAGAATCAATGCCCAAGACACATGGCTTCTACCAATCTCTTTCTGAAAGAAGGAAAGCCAGCCACAAACCCTGTACCTCAGACAAGAGCATTGGTACTCGAATGCAGATGTCATCTCGCAATTCCCTTGCATCGGTCTGCTTTACATTGAAGGCCTGTGGGCCTCACCTACTTTGGGGACATTCTTATATACAAGAAAGTCTTGTTACAAAATGTCATTTGCAGGGCACCTGGCTGGCATGGAAGAGCGTGTGACTTTTGATCCCACATTGGGCGTAGAGTTTCCTTAAATAATATTTTATTTTAAGATTTTTATTTATTTATTTGTCAGAGAGAGTGAGCACAGGCAGACAGAATG
>RCUC01144136.1:0-56287 GCA_003697995.1 Taxidea taxus jeffersonii | reverse complement strand
ATTAGATTTTAAGCCAAAGACTATAATAAGAGATGAGGAAGGACACTACATCATACTCAAAGGGTCTGTCCAACAAGAAGATCTAACAATTTTAAATATCTATGCCCCTAACATGGGAGCAGCCAACTATATAAACCAATTAATAACAAAATCAAAGAAACACATTGACAAGAATACAATAATAGTTGGAGACTTTAACACACCCCTCACTGAAATGGACAGATGATCCAAGCAAAAGATCAACAAGGAAATAAAGGTCTTAAATGACACACTGGACCAGATGGACATCACAGATATATTCAGAACATTCCATCCCAAAGCAACAGAATACACATTCTTCTCTAGTGCCCATGGAACATTCTCCAGAATAGATCACATCCTGGGTCATAAATCAGGTATCAAAAGATTGGGATCATTCCCTGCATATTTTCAGACCACAATGCTCTGAAGCTAGAACTCAATCACAAGAGGAAATTTGGAAAGAGCACAAATACATGGAGACTCAACAGCATCCTTCTAAAAAATGAATGGGTCAACCAGGAAATTAAAGAAGAATTGAAAAAAAAACATGGAAACAAATGATAATGAAAACACAACGGTCCAAAATCTGTGGGACACAACAAAGGCAGTCCTGAGAGGAAAATATATAGCGATACAAGCCTATCTCAAGAAACAGGAAAGGTCTCAAATACACAACCTAACCCTACACCTAAAGGAGCTTGAGAAAGAACAACAAAGAAAGCCTAAACCCAGCAGGAGAAGAGAAATAATAAAGATCAAAGCAGAAATCAATGAAATAGAAACCAAAAAAACAATAGAACAAATCAATGAAACTAGGAGCTGGTTCTTTGAAAGAATTAATAAGATTGATAAACCCCTGGCCAGACTTATCCAAAAGAAAAGAGAAAGGACCCAAATAAATAAAATCATGAATGAAAGAGGAGAGATCACAACCAACACCAAAGAAATACAAACAATCATAAGAACATATTATGAACAACTCTATGCCAACAAATTTGACAATCTGGAAGAAATGGATGCTTTCCTAGAGATATATCAACTGCCAAAACTGAACCAGGAAGAAATAGAAAACCTGAACAGACCCATAACCAGTAAGGAGATTGAAACAGTCATCAAAAATCTCCAAACAAACAAAAGCCCAGGGCCAGATGGCTTCCCAGGGGAATTCTACCAAACATTTAAAGAAGAATTAATTCCTATTCTTCTGAAACTGTTCCAAAAAATAGAAATGGAAGGAAAACTTCCAAACTCATTTTATGAGGCCAGCATCACCTTGATCCCCAAACCAGACAAGGATCCCATCAAAAAAGAGAATTACAGACCAATATCCTTGATGAACACAGATGCAAAAATTCTCACCAAAATACTAGCCAATAGGATCCAATAGTACATTAAAAGGATTATTCACCACGACCAAGTGGGATTTATTCCAGGGCAGCAGGGTTAGTTCAACATCTGCAAATCAATCAATGTGATGCAGTACATTAACAAAAGAAAGAACAAGAACCATATGATACTCTCAATAGATGCTGAAAAAGCATTTGACAAAGTGCAACCTCCCTTCCTAATCAAAACTCTTGAAAGTGTAGGGATAGAAGGCACATACCTCAATATTATCAAAGCCATCTATGAAAAACCCACTGCAAGTATCATTCTCAATGGAGAAAAACTGAGAGCTTTTCCGTTAAGGTCAGGAACACGGCAGGGATGTCCGCTATCACCACTGCTATTCAACATAGTACTAGAAGTCCTAGCCTCAGCAATCAGACAACAAAAAGAAATTAAAGGCATCCAAATCAGCAAGAAGAAGTCAAACTATTGCTCTTTGCAGATGATATGATACTATATGGAAAACCCAAAAGACTCCACTCCAAAACTGCTAGAACTTGTACAGGAATTCAGTGAAGTATCAGGATATAAAATCAATGCACAGAAATCAGTTGCATTTCTTTACACCAACAACAAGACAGAAGAAAGAGAAATTAAGGAGTCAATCCCATTTACAATTGCACCCCAAACCATAAGATACCTAGGAATGAACCTAACCAAAGAGGCAAAGAATCTACACTCAGAAAACTATAAAGTACTCATGAAAGAAATTGAGGAAGACACAAAATAATGGGAAAATGTTCCATGCTCGTGGATTGGAAGAACAAATATTGTGAAAATGTCTATGCTACCTAAAGCAATCTACACATTTAATGCAATCCCTATCAAAATCCCATGCATTTTTTTCAAAGAAATGGAACAAATAATCCTAAAGTTTATATGGAACCAGAAAAGACCTCGAATAGCCAAAGGAATATTGTAAAAGAAAACCAAAGTTAGTGGCATCACAATTCCGGACTTCAAGCTCTATTATAAAGCTGTCATCATCAAGACAGTAATGGCACTGGCCAAAAACAGACACATAGATCAATGGAACAAAATAGAGAGCCCAGAAATAGACCCTCAACTCTATGGTCAACTAATCTTCGACAAAGCAGGAAAGAATATCCAATGGAAAAAAGACAGCCTCTTCAACAAATGGTGTTGGGAAAATTGGACAGCCACATGCAGAAAAATGAAATTGGACCTTTCCTTACACCACACACGAAAATAGACTCAAAATGGATGAAGGACCTCAACGTGAGAAAGGAATCCATCAAAATCCTTGAGGAGAACACAGGCAGCAACCTCTTCGACCTCAGCCGCAGCAACTTCTTCCTAGGAACAACGCCAAAGGCAAGGGAAGCAAGGGAAAAAATGAACTATTGGGACTTCATCAAGATCAAAAGCTTTTGCACAGCAAAGGAAACAGTTAACAAAACCAAAAGACAACTGACAGAACGGGAGAAGATATTTGCAAACGACATATCAGATAAAGGGCTAGTATCCGAAATCTATAAAGAACTTATCAAACTCAACACCAAAGAACAAATAACCCAATCAAGAAATGGGCAGAGGACATGAGCAGACATTTCTGCAAAGAAGACATTGAGATGGCCAACAGACACAAGAAAAAGTGCTCCACATCACTCAGCATCAGGCAAATACAAATCAAAACCACAATGAGATACCACCTCACACCAGTCAGAATAGCTAAAATTAACAAGTCAGGAAATGACAGATGCTGGTGAGGATTCAGAGAAAGGGGAACCCTCCTACACTGTTGGTGGGAATGCAAGCTGGTGCAACCACTCTGGAAGACAGCATGGAGATTCCTCAAAAAGTTGAAAATAGAGCTACCTTATGATCCAGCAATTGCACTACTGGGTATTTACCCTAAAGATACAAATGTAGTGATCCGAAGGGGTACGTGCACCCGAATGTTTATAGCAGCAATGTCCACAATAGCCAAACTATGGAAAGAACCTAGATGTCCATCAACAGATGAATGGATAAAGAAGAGGTGGTATATATATACAATGGAATACTATGCAGCCATCAAAAGAAATGAAATCTTACCATTTGCGACAACATGGATGGAACTAGAGCGTATTATGCTTAGCGAAATAAGTCAACTGGAGAAAGACAACTATCACATGATCTCCCTGATATGAGGAAGTGGAGATGCAACGGGGGTGGGGGTTAAGGTGGTAGGAAAAGAATAAATGAAACAAGATGGGATTGGGAGGGAGACAAACCATAAGAGGCTCTTAATGTCACAAAACAAACTGAGGGGGGCTGGTGGGAGGGGGTTAGGGAGAGGGTGGTGGGGTTATGGACATTGGGGAGGGTATGTGATATGGTGAGTGCTGTGAAGTGTGTAAACCTGGTGATGCACAGACCTGTACCCCTGGGGCTAATAATGCATTATATGTTAATAAAAACTTAAAAATTAAAAAAAAGAGAGAGAGATCATCACCTCCACCCCCACCATGCCCTCCCCGCCAGCCTCATTTTGTTCTACACCTACATACATTTAGGAAAATTTGTTTTGGGATCTGACTTCAGATAATGTTAACAGTTTCCTAATGGTTTTTAATTTTTTTAAGATTTTATTTATTTATTTGACAGAGAGAGATCACAAGTAAGCAGAGAGAGAGGAGGAGGAAGCAGGCTCCCTGCCAAGCAGAGAGCCCAATGCGGGACCCGATCCCAGGACCCTGAGATCATGACCTGAGCCGAAGGCAGAGGCTTAACCCACTGAGCCACCCAGGTGCCCCTCTAATGGTTTTTAATGGGTTGGAGAGGTATGTTCCTGTGTAGAAATTGCTATATTCTAATTCCAGAGGAATCTCCCTTAATGGAAAGTTGATCTAGCCAGTAACTGGTAAAGATGCATTATGAAAAAGAGAATCCATAAGTAATGGGAGAAAATTAAGGCACAGTTGGCTCAAAAAAAGTCTTAGCTACTGCCAGAATCCTTCAGTATTTGCAATAAAAAATAAAAAGCAAGGGAAAGGTAACTGCTTTCCTGTAAAAATGAACCTGCTCATTTGTGAAACAAATAAAACAAAACTTTGGTTGATATGAGTCCTTGTTTCTCACAGGTATTATAGCTGTGAAATGTTTGCATATGGTGCAGCAGTAACACAATTATATAGAAAAATAAAAAGGTGAACTACTTTTTTCTATCAAACTAATAGACATACACTCATGTCTCATTGAGCTCCAGACTTTAATATTGAACTGCATTCTTGACATCACTTCTTAAATGTCTCAAAGGTACCTTAAAGTCAAACTCAGTGTGCCCAAAACCAAAGATCATTATTTCTTTCACTCCTTAAAACTTGGTCCCCTTCCAGGCATTCCCAAGTGAATTAATCTACCATCCATCCAGTTCTACCACTCACATACCTTTCATGTTTAACATCATCTTCTTACTCTACCACATTCAATCTGTCACCAAGTCCTGTCCATTTTACCTCTCTGGTGTCTCTTGAGATATCCACTCCCTTCTGTCTCTACCACCACTACCACCCCTACCCATTGTCTCTCATATGGACAACACCATTGGCCTCTGAACATCCACTCTGGCCCCTTCCAACCTGTTCTTTACACTTTAGCCAGAGCTATCATTTCAAAATACAAAACCAACCATGTCACAATACATATTCTGTGTAAAAAGCCTCACATGTCTCCCTGTTGCTCTCGTGATCAGGACATACCTCCGTATGACAGTCTACAATGCCCTGCATGATCTGGTCTCTATCTCATCAGCCCCAATTCACACCATACTCTCCCTCACTAGGGAGAACGGAGGGGTAGTAGAGTTCCTTCCAGGACATAATCTCCAATTTTCTTTGAGATAATTTGTTGGCGATACAGTCATTATGATTGATGATATAATTATGGCAAAAAGAAGATAAAAAAGCAAACAGAGAAAGTAAATGCTTGTTCTAAACTTGACCCAGCTAGTCTCAAGTACACCAACCCCATCCCCACCCCCAAACACGCACATAGAGATGAGCCGCCATATCTCTGCTCTTGCCATCTTTTTTCTTGCCATGTTTCTTTCTTCTCAGGACCTTGGGGCACAGGTGAGATTCAAATCACATTTTTCTGACTTCTAAGGTAGTGCACTTTCTATCATTTCTTCTTGTCCCACAAGAAGTGTTTCTCCACATAAATTTAGGTATTCTAATGATAAAACTTGAACATACTTAACACCCAGTGTTTTAAGAAAAAGCTGAAAATATGCTCTTTTCTCTATTTCCTTTCTAATATAAAATTTCAAATGCATGAGAATAGAACAGATAAAACCCACCATATGCATGTCATCCATACTCAAAAATTGCAAATGTTTGCCATTATTTTGTCTATTCTTTTTGGTTTTGTTTTTCTTTGCTAAAGCAATTTAGATAAAATCTAAGATAATTTTATCCCCACATATTTCATTATGCATCTATAAAAAATATGGACACTTTCTTATGTAACCATAAGGCCATTATTATATTTAACAAAATTAATAATAATTCTTTGGCATAATCTAGCATCCAGTCTCTGATCAAATTTCCACAACTGCCTCAGTTGGTTAAGCATCTGCCTTGGACTCAAGTCATGATCCTGGGGTCCTGGGGTCCTGGGATTGAGCCCCACATTGCATTCTCTGCTCATCAGGGAATCTGCTTCTCTCCCTGCTCCTCCCCTACCCAACTCGTTCTGGCTCTCTCTCTCTCTCTTTCTCTCTCAAATAAATAAATAAAATCTTTTTTTAAAAAAATGTAAACAGGGGGATGCCTGAGTGACTCAGTCGGTTAAGTGTCTGCCTTTGGCTCAAGTCATGATGCTGGGGTCCTGGGATCCAGCTCCACATCAGGCTCCCTGCTCAGTGGGGAGCCTGCTTCTCCCTCTCCGACTCCCTCTGCTTTTGCTCTCAATCTCTCGCCAAATAAATAAATAATTTTTTTTAAAAAAGGAAAGAAAAAAATGTTAACAGGGCACCTGGGTGGCTCAGTTGGTTAAGCTTCTGCCTTTGGCTCAGGTCATGATCCCAGGGTCCTGGGATTGAGTCCCACATCAGGTTTCCTGGGGGCCTGCTTCTCCCTCTGCCTCTAGCTCTGTCTCTGTCTCTCATGAATAAATAAATAAAATCTTTTTAAAAAATAAATAAAAAATGTAAACAGAGAGGCACACAAGTGGGAATAGTGGCCTGGGTTCTGATAGCTTTCTAACTTCTGGGCATTTCCTTTCCTGAAACCTTATTTAATCTGTAATTTCTTGAATTTCATAGCCTATCTCTATGTTTTCTTTGTTTTTCTTTTTTCCCTTTCCTTTTTGGCTAAGCTAGTCCAAGTTATTTTCTGTTACTGGCAATCAAAAGAACTTTACAACATTGACTATAACACAGTGTGTGAGAGAGATCAGATGTCATTGTCAAATGTCTTTCTTTTCAAGTGAGCACTTTCTCAATGCCTTTGGACATAAGCCTTTCAGCCAACCCTATGTATAAATGAAGTAAGCTACTGAGCTGACTAATAGTTACTAGACTCAAGACAATGCCTACCACAAAACTGCCACCCTAGTTTGCCAGAGTGTTTCCCTTCCTCCCTATGAATTCCCATCCCTCCAGTCACCCTATTTATGGAATAATAAAGGTGGAAGAATTATCTTCAGATGCTAGCTATGTATTACAATGCAGGGGATAACAGATTCTTAGAAGGAGGACATTAGACCTTCTCTCTTCCCTTTCATTTAACATAGCTGAATAATGTATCAATTTAGCAAACTGACATCAAATTCCAGTAAAAGGTACATGAGATTAGTGCTCAACATCACTACTCATCCGGGAAATGGAAATGCAAATCAAAACCACAATGAGATATTACCTCACGCCTCTTAAGATGGCTCTTACCAAAGGATAACAAGTGTTGGTGAGGATATGGTGAAAAGGAACTTTGTGCACTGTTGGTGTGAATGTAAACTGACATAGCCACTGTGGAAAACAGTATGGTGGTTCCTTTCCATATGATCCTATAATTCAACTTTAGGGTATATATCCAAAGGAAATGAAATCAGTATCTCAGAGAGTTATCTGCACTCCCATGTTTCTCATAACATTATTCACAATAGCCAAGAAATAGGAAAAAAACCTAAGGGTCTATCAACATATGAATGGATAATGAAGGTGTTAAACACACACACACACACACACACACACAGGAATATTATTCAGCCACAGAAAAGAAGGCAATCCTGACATTTGCATCAATATGGATGAAAGCATAGGACCATTTGCTCAGTAATATAAGTCAGGTACAAAAAGACAAATACTGCATGTTCTCATTTTTATATGGGAATCTAAAAAAGTCAATCTCAAGGAACCAGAGAATGGATAGGTGGTTGCCAGCAGCTGGGGTGAGGGAAATGGGGAGATGTTGGTCAAACAGTACAAATTTCCAGTTATAAAATGAATAAGTTCTGGAGATCTATTGTAAAGAAAAGTGACTATAGTTAATAATACTGTATTGTATACTTGAAATTTGCTAAGAGAGTAAATCTTAAGTGCTCTCACCACACACACACAATAATAACTGTGAAGTGATGGTTGTGTGAATTAACTTGATTGTCATAATCAGTTAGCAATGTATGTATATATTAAATCATTACATTGTACACCTTAAATATATGCAATTTTAATTTTTTAATTATAACTCAAAAAAGCTGGAAAAAATAAAAGAAAAAGGAAAGTGTGACAACCTCCAGTGCTGGCAAAAATGTGGAACAATTAGATCATTCATGCATTGTTGGTGGGAATGTAAAATGGTGTAGCCATTCTAGAAAACGGTTTGGCAGTAAACATACAACTACTATACTACCCAGCAATTTCTCTCCTGAACATTTATTGCAGAGAAATAAAAACTTATGCTTACAGAAAACCTGTGCACGAAAGCTTATTCCAGCTTTATTTCTAATAGCCAAAACCCAGAAATAATGTAGACATCCTTCAACAGGTAAACAGTTAAACAATGGTTATAAATCCATAGCATGGAATATTATTCAGCAATTAAAAAAAAAACTATTAAAAAAAACTATTGATAAAACAACCTGGATGCTTCTCCAAAGAATTATGCTGAGTGAAAAAAAGTAATCCCAGAAATTTACATACTGTATGGTTCCATTTATATAACATTCTTGAAATGAAAAAATTATAAAGAATAGATTAGTCATTGCCAGGGAGGGGAGCACTGAAGGGAAGAGAGTATGGTTTTTGTTAAAGAGAGAGAGAGAGAGCGCGAGCACAGGCAGACAGAGAGACAGGCAGAGGCAGAGGGAGAAGCAGGCTCCCTGCCAAGCAAGGAGCCCGATGTGGGACTCAATCCCAGGATGCTGGGATCATGACCTGAGCTGAAGGCAGCTGCTTAACCAACTGAGCCACCCAGGCGTCCCGAGAGTATGGTTTTTAAAAGGAAGCATGATAAATCCTTTTGGTGATGGAAATGTTCTGTACCTTGATTGTATCCTAGTACTATAGTTGCAGGATGCTACCATTGAAGGAAACTGAGTAAAAAGTGTATGGGACTTCTCAGAATTATTTCTTATAGTTGTGTGTAAATCCAGAATTATCTAAAAATAAAAAGCTTATCAGAAGAAAAAAAATTGTTTCAGTAAAAAGAGAGAGTGAGTAGGCCATGTCAATAATTATGCCTTGAGAAGTTAGAGGGCAGGATGGGGAAGGGGTGTTTATGATTAAAAAGTAGAGTATGAAATTCTTGTTTAAAAATTACAGCTCTAGGGGCACCTGGGTGACTCAGTTGGTTAAGCATCTGTCTTCAGCTCAGGTTATGATCCCATGGTCCTGGTATTGAGCCCTGTACCAGGCTCTCTGCTCAGTGGGGAAGATGCTTCTCTCTCTCTCTCTCCCTCTGCCACTCCCCCTGCCACTCCCCCTGCTTGTGCTCTCTTGTTCTTTATCTCTGTCAAATAAATTTTAAAAATATTTTTAAAAACTGCAACTCTGGGGATGCCTGGGGGCCTCAGTAGACTGAGCATCTGACTCTTGGTTTCAGCACAGGTCATGATCTCCAGGTCAGGAAACTGTAATCAGTCTTGCTCCATGCTCAGTGGAGAGCCTGCTTGAGATCATCTCTCTCTGCCCCTCCCCCCACTTGTATGTACTCTCACTCTTTCTCTCTAAAATAAATAAATAAATCTCTAAAAAAGTTAAAATCAAATAAAAATTAAACTCGCAATGCTACACGAGTGTTACCAGTATTCATCTACACCAGTGATGGTGCTTGGGTTGCCAGCCGATAGGCCAGTGACCAGCTCTAAAATCCCATTTTACATTCTGTTTGCTCAGAGAGCTCATAGTATCAACTGTCTAGGTCAGGTTTCCCAGGAACTAGACTCTGACATGGTGATTTGTAGAGGCATTTTACCAGAGAGCAGCCACAGGAACATACCCAAAGGGAGTGAGGGGAACAAGTTTGGGCAAAGGAAGAAATTGAGCTGTGATATCATCACAACAGATATCTCAGTCCTACAGGAAGCTCTAGAGTTGAGATGGTCCTCCAGAGGTGTCCTAAACTGAAGCAAGAAAACCAGACCTTCTTACTCTATAAACACTCAGTCATTGGATGCATACTGTGGGTCTGACAGCTATAGGAAGGAATACTTTGGTCATGAAGAAGCGATATGGACAGCACACCACAACCACTACGTCAGATTTCTACAAGAAGCAATGGTGTGGAGGGAAATGGAGGGGGCCTATGATGGAGCAAGAGATTTGAAAGGCGGAATGACCAAAAGTAATGTGCAGGCTTTGCTTTAATCTCCATCCACCCAAAAGAACTGTAAAAAAGCATCTTTGAGACAACTGGGGGAAAATCTGCATGTGGAAAGAATATTGAAGGAAATTATATAATTATTATTGATTCTGTTTCGTGTGATAATGGCATGATAGTTATGTAAAAAAAAAGTCTTTATCTACTTGAGATGCAGACTGAAATAAAGGTGAAATGACAGGATGTCTGGAATTCGCATGAAAATATTTCAGGAAAATAGTGGAGGAGGGAGGAACTATAATGAGATCGATGAAATGGTGATAACTATTAAAGCTGAGTCATAAACATTCATTATGCTATTCTCCCTACATTTGCTTAAAATTTCCACAATTTTAATTCCACAAAAATATTTAAGGACACCAATGGGTAGTCGTGGTGTGCAACCAACCATTGCCTGCAAGCACAAGATCTACTGTTGCCACTGGAGCCGCAGGCTCTCTTCCACGGTGTTTCCTGATAGAAAACTTGCTCCAAATTTAAAATACTCAGTATGAGTTGCAGGGAGATTCCAACTCTTTAGAACACAACTATAACTCACAAAGGCTGCTAAAGACAACACCTTTCTGTATATTGGTCATCAAATGATACCCAAAGCGTAGCTCACTGGTTGGCCCAGCATAGGTGATGAATAAATGTTTGTGGAAATAAAGATGCAAGAAATATTCCCTGGCTTCTCCTTCCTGTCACCACCCACCACTCCCTTAGCTTGTTTCTATCCTTTGGACTCTGGATTCTATTAAGAATCTATGCCCAGTGCCTGGGTGGCTCAGTGGGTTAAAGCCGCTGCCTTCGGCTCGGGTCATGATCCCAGGGTCGTGGGATCGAGCCCCATATCGAGCCCCATATCGGGCTCTCTGCTCTACGGACAGCCTGCTTCCTCCTCTTTCTCTCTGCCTCTCTGCCTACTTGTGATCTCTGTCTGTCAAATAAATAAATAAAATCTTTAAAAAAAAAAAAAGAATCTATGCCCAGGGTCATGAGTTCCTGCTGTCTTGTTTTTAGCCTTATGTGAACAAGCATCAGTGCTTTGTATGCAACCCTTATTCTTATTGCTGTTATCAATAATGACCACCCCCTCTTCAAAAACATCTCCCCTTCCAAGTGGGTGTTCCACATAAGTGAAATATTGGAGAGGAGCAGTAATAGGTAAAACATGTTTCAGAGAAAGCAAAACAGCCAGAAGTCGGGGAGGGAGAGGCAGAGCTCTATTCCAACAGATAGAGAAACAGGCAGGAAAGAAAAAGAGAGTGAAATCCAGGCAGATTAAAAAATTCTGAGGACCTGCGGGAAAAAGCCTCAGTCTCCTGGCCAGGAACTGAAGTGTATGTTTGCAAAATATGTATGGCCAAGCAACGAACTGCTCCAACTTCCCAATAGCCTTTCTCTGGCCTCTGTAAGAGCGGTTTTCCCTACACCTTCCACCCTCCTTTCCTCAGCAAAGTCCAAAATCAGCAGTCAGTGTTGACATCAATATGCAAGGGCTAGAGCCCCAGGTAAAACAAAAGACGCCTGCAAAAAGGCAAATGAGAAAGGAACTCAAGGAAAGTTCACGATGGAAAAATAAACACAGGCAAAACAAACATCCACAGAGAGGAGAGAGAGGGAAACCAAAGAGACAAGATCAGCCAGAAAAAATAAGAACAAAAACAATGAGAAAAGCCAAGAATGGGGGGGTAAAAAAAAAAAGGATGGACTAAAATAAAATACAGACATAATCCTCCAAAGAAAAGTGGAGGAAAAGACAAGGACAGAATTAGCACAGCCAGGCTCCACTGGAGGGGAGGGGGGACACAGTTAAAAGCTTTTACACACATTGTCTCACTTAATCTTCACAGCATTTTGAAAAGTGAATGGTGGTAATATTCATTTTGCAGAGGTAAAAATAGAGGCTTAGAAGCTTAGCAAGTTATTTGTCTAAAGCTTTGCAGATAGAAAATGGTAGAGCAGAAATTGAACACAGTTCTGTTAATTTCAAACTGTACACTCTCTCTCACAGGCTATCTTAGGCTTGAAAATATGACAAATATGACTTCTAAAGTTGGTTGACTTCATTCATTAGTAGTAATAACCATATGTTCAATCATTCCTTAATTTGGGGTCATTTCTTGAAAGAGATCTCAAACGTTTTTATTCCATCAAAGACATTGTCCTTCACGCCTCACCTGAATAGCTACATTTGATGTAGAAATCTCTCCCGTCAGGCACCTGGGTGGCTCAGTTGGTTAAGCATCTGCCTTCAGCTCAGGTCATGATCCCAGGATCTTGGGACTGAGTCTCACATGGTTCTCCCTCCCTACTCAGCAGGAGTCTGCTTCTCTGTCTGCCCTTCCCCTACTCATGCACTCTCTCTCTCTCTCTCTCTCTCTCTCTTTCTCTCTCTTGCACATGCAAAAATAAATTTTTAAAAATCTTTCAAAAAAGAAAGAAAGAAATCTCTCCCTCTGTTGATAAACCATAAAACGACATCCTAACAGCTAAGGTAAAAGGAGACACTACTCACCTGTTTAGTTCACTCTAAAACTGTTTAAAAAAATCCTTTAAGTATACTCTGAGAAGGCTTAAAATTACAGAGGGTAAAAGTCAGGGGCAATGAGTGACTGAAACTATCTCCCCTATGAAAATGTCTTTGAAGCTGATAATGAAAGAGTAGGAATCATGGATATGTGAATCTGGTGTGGGTGTCAGGGGCCTGAATGCAAAATATCTTACATCCCCACTAGATCATAACCTTCTAGAGGGCAAGGTCACATATTGCACCTTTATTTTGTCCTTAAAATTCACAGGTTCTCAGAGATGAGTCAAATAACTAAATGAGTATTAGGTGTTACATGACCTTGTGCATTTGGGCAATATCAAGACACCCTTTTCCTTTTGGAACAAAGTTATTCTTAAATTTCATTTTTAATTCTAGATGAAGGAAGTCATGGCAATGCCATGACTAAGTTTTGGAACTTAGCTCCTTTTTTAGCAAAAAGGAAAGTAGTGAAGATCCGGGGCACTTAGGAGAGATCAGGAAGAAGTGCTAATCTGACAGCATTCACAGATGTTAGGTTCCCTTTATCCCTTCAATTTCTTCCTTCCCAGTGTTTCAGTATGTCCTCCCCTTCCCCACCCACTGGAGTTCTTACATTTCACATTTAGTAGGTATAGGACACATAAGTAGGATACAGAGTCAGTACAGAAAAATGACTAGCAAGTCTGGTCTTCCACCGGGAATTTTTGAGTCTGTGGAAGTTTAGATCCTTCCACAAAGAACCCCTTCTCCAACATGACTTTACAAGCCCCTCAGATTTACTGGCTGAACTCTGAATACAGTGTTGATTTTCCTGGTTCATAAAGCCAGGCAGAGTTCCTGTTGCCAGACAGGTGTATTTGTTTTTGAATGATAAGGACACACTCACTTGCTCTCAGTTTAGCTAATAATAAACACTTTAGAATCCTTCTAAGTCTGAAAGAGGAAAGAATAAAAAACCCTCAGGCGGCAAAGTCTGTTAATAGACTCCCATCCCTTAACATATGGCCTCATACAAGAGGTGGGTGCTTGCTGCCAAGTACACACTCTGAATATTGCTTTTGAAAGATGTCTCCCATCAGTAGAGGACTGAGGTTAGTCTCACCTGATTAAAAAGAAAGGAGAGGGGCCCCTGGGTGGCTCAGTCATTAAGCGTCTGCCTTCGGCTCAGGTCATGATCCCAGGTCCTGGGATAGAGCCCCGCATTGAGCCCCACACTGAACCCTGTATCGGGCTCCCTGCTCAGCGGGAAGCCTGCTTCTCCCTCTCCCACTCTTCCTGCTTGTGTTCCCTCTCTTGCTGTGTCTCTCTCTGTCAAATAAATAAATAATATTTTTTAAAAAAAGGAAGAAAGGAGATTTCGGAAGTCAAGAGAAATAGAATAATTAAAACAAGAGTATATTGACTGCAGAGAGAAACCAGAGGACATCAGTGCCAGTGAGGGAACTTTTTTCATCACTTTTAGCCTCACAGCCTACAAACACACTACGTGTGAGAGTAGAGGTTTGATGAAACCAACAGTAGCAAAAGCAGACCCAAGTGGGGCGACCTGGGAAAAGTAAGTGTGACAAGGGAAAGTTCAAGAAGAAACAAAACAATTATGCTTGTCCTTCAAGCAGCTTAAAAAACCTAACCTTTCAAACAAGGTGGTTTTGAAAGGGATGTACACCCATATTTACAAGGGTAGGTCCCTGTGCCTTAGCTATCAAGCTAACTTCTTGGATCAAGGGGTCCAACAACTTGAAGAGGGGTAGAACAAAGCCATTGGCATCCTGGCCACTGATGCTGTAATCCATTCCTACCTCGGGTGGACTGAGCTTGAACCACTCTTCGTTCTCAATCTACCCCACTGTGGGTTTTGTTTTTGCTTTTACCCCCACCACTCACCTGAAGGGAGCTTGCTCTGGATGGAATCTGATGGGCCCTGGCTCCACTGGCTGTAGGTTCCCTCAGAGCTCCTAATGGGCTCATGGTTTATCCCGTGAAGGAGGAGGGAACAGGTCTACCCCCAGAAGAGGTGAGAGAGGGAGAGAGAACCCATCATTTCCTGCACTGACCGCAGCTGGCCAGCAGTGCTGGCCACAAGTGAGATTTGGGCTTCTCTGCTGAGCAATATTTCTGGAACTCTGACACCAGGAGCAGAAGGAAAGGACAGCTCTATTCATGAGGGAGGCATGAAAGAGTACCTGAGACCAATTTATCTTCTTTTGTCTCACCCTTTTCATGAAACTTCATTCTGAGGATTTTAAGTCTTCACAAATCACACTAACCCCTCTCTTACTCCATTGTTCTACCTTCTTTTAATTCACAAAACAATGCTTCTCTGGAATATTTTACTTACACATACCTCATTTCTTTCCCTCCAGTACATTTGCACTTGAAGATTAAGATTCGTTGTTCTCTTTTCACAAGGCTGTTACCTCAAATTTCCATTCTAAATTCTAGGTGGCACATACATGAATATTTATGTTAGCAACTTTTCTCTAACTTCTTTTTTTTTTAAACAGATCACTTTTTTTTAAGATTTTATTTATTTATTTAACAGAGAGAGATCACAAGTAGGCAGAGAAGCAGGCAGAGGAAGAGGGGGGAAGCAGGCTCCCTGCTGAGCAGAGAGCCAGATGTGGGGCCCGATCCCGGGATCATGACCCAAGCTGAAGGCAGAGGCTTAACCCACTGAGCCACCCAGGCACCCCAAATTTTCTCTAACTTTTAATGTTTTTGTAATTTAAAAGGAAAGAAAAGAGTAGTAGAAGTTGAAAATGTTTCACATTCTGACTTTCTTCTGTTCCTCAAAGTTAGGGTACAGTTAGAAAAAGTACTATTTAGGGGTGCCTGGGTGGCTCAGTTGGTTAAGCCTCTGCCTATGGCTCAGGTCATAATCTCAGTGTCCTGGGATCCAGCCCCACATTGGGCTCTCTGCTCAGCAGGGAACTTGCTTCCCTTCCTCTCTCTCTGCCTGCCTCTCTGCCTACTTGTGATCTCTCTCTGTCAAATAAATAAATTAAATATTTTTTAAAAAAGAAAAATTACTATTTAGAAAATTCAGTTTGTGTTTCTGAGCCATGCCTCTCTCTAACGTAAGCTTTGTCCACAGAGAGTACAATGTCTTTGGTAGGTATTCCGAAGATAATTTCATTTTTAAGGATGAGCTATATAGACACTCCCCATTTTATCCATACTTGTTTCATGAATTCCTCTTGCCTCAGTTTCTTTATAAATCATATTTCTTTTTTTCAGTCTTTTTACCTTAGCTCTGTGCTGCAATTACACATCCACATAGAAATAGCTCCTTAAGAGATATATGCTCAAGTATTTAAGGGTGAAGAGTCTACAACCTGCTTAAGTGGCTCCAAGGTAGGGGCACCTGGGTGGCTCAGTTGGTTAGGTGTCTGCCTTAAGCTCAGGTCATGATCCCAGGGTCCTGGGATCGAGCCCCCATCTGGCTCCCTGCTCTGGGGGAAGCCTGCTTCTCCCTCTCCCACTCCTTCTGCTTGCATTCCCTCTCTCACTGTCTCTCTGTCAAATAAATAAATAAAATCTTAAAAAAAAAACCCACAAAGCCTTCCATTAAAAAAAATAGCTCAGAGGTAGATAAATAGGTAGATAGAGATGTATATACATGCATATGTGTATAGGTATATATGTAGGTGCACACATGTATACACATGTACATATGTGTATATGCTCATAAACATCTGTTTAATGATATTGTATATAGAATGAAAGATAAGGTAAAATAGGTACATAATAATTTATGGAAACTTAATGGGAGGATTGTGGGGAATTCTTTTCTCTTTTTCTGTATGCTGAGATTTTTCATGGTTAAAAACTTAAATATAGGGGTACCTGTGGCTCAGTCATTAAGCATCTGCCTTTGGCTAGGATCATGATCCCAGGGTCCTGAGTACAAGCCCCACATTGGGCTCCTTGCTCAGTGGAAAGCCTGTTTCTCCATCTCCCACCTCCCACCCTGCTTTTGTTCCCTCTTTTGCTGTGTTTCTCTCTGTCAAATAAATAAATAAAATTTAAAAAAAACTTAAACACATGAATAGAAGGAAAGAAGAAAAATGGAAAGAAAAAAGCAGAGTGGGGGAAGGAGGGAAGGAAGTAATGAAGGAAAGAAGTCTTCCTTAAGACCCTGAAAGATGTGGTTTTAGCTGATTTGCTCATTCTGAAAACTTTAATGATCAACAATGGCTCGTAACCTTACATTTTAACCATCCCATGCCCAATTATTTTAGTTTACACAATCACTTTGTGATCTCCTGATACCATCTCCCCTGGACTTCTTCGTGAACTTTCACAGAGAACCTTCTCTTTGAGAATCCTCTCATGTTTAGCTGTAAGGCTCTACTGGCCTTATTCCATGGCTCTGATTTGTAGGTGAGACCTGCCTCAGCATGTACTCAGCGTGAGTACTTCATACCTGCTCTTTTGTGCAGTTACATGGTAACCTCTTATTGTTGACCACTTGGCTTGAGCTAAAGGTAGATATTGTTGACTGGATCTGCTGGGGTCGTCTTCTGGTTAAGCTCTTGTTTTCTGCATGAAATGGGTCTTTTCACCATTTTGCCCTTAAGCATTTGCCTTTTACCCTTCAGCTCCTTTTCTCCTTCTTCCTGTATGGAACACGAACATGATGTCTGGAACCACAGCAGCTATCTTAAGATCCTAAGGTGACCATAATAAGAATGTGGAACAGAAAAAAGAAAAAAGACTAGGTTCCTTATGGTATCAGTGAGCCACCATGCCAGCCTCAAAATTCCTATTGAGAAAAACAAATAACACCCTATAAGATTGAAACCTTATAGAAGGGTTTTCCACAATTTGCGGTTGAAAACATGTCCAACTAACTTGATGGATTTGCCACCTTCTAGTATATTTGGTCCTGGCATAATAAAAGTCACTCCCAGACTCATATTACTCACTGATAATGCCCTAATCAGACCTTAGTCTGCCCACAAGTTGCCAAAGGAAAGTCTGTCATGAGTCTCATTTCCCATACTCCACTGGGGGAGCAGGTCTTAGGCTCTGAGCTTGAATGTTTCTTTTGTTTTCTTTGAATTCTTATTCTGAAAGTACAACATGACTTTTTCAGATTAGTGGGCTGGGCGCAATTCTTTCAGAGTAGGCGACCTTGCTACTTTTAACCCTAGAAAATTACCTAAATATTGAACTGAAAAAATTGAATACAGTCTATGAGTGCTGGTAAATGCAGGCATGAAATTTTTCAAGAAATAAATCTTCTTGTGGCCTGTAGAAACATCTGGAGACTCTGGGAGAAGAATCCTGGTCTTCTTATTAGGCAGGAAGACAGGGAGAAAAGACATACTTTGGTTTTGTAAACTTCCAAAGAACAGTTTAAGTAAATAAGGCTCAGCTAGTAACTGGAGATAAAATCCCTCACCTTGGCATCGCTGAAGTGCAAACCAACACAGAACAACTTTCCCTTACCCTTAGTCTCTAGGCCTCAGCTTTGGACTGGGCCCCAAAATGCTTTCTGTTTTGGAAACCCCAAATCATACAAAATTCAGTAGGTCTGGGGTTTGAACATATGAATAAAACAACCCAAGTTTCCGCCTGACCTTAGCTAACCTTGAAATCGATCATTCTTCCAGTGCTGGTCTGGCTAACAGTGAAACTTGTGGTTTCATCTTGGTTTTACCACAAAACTTTGTGATGAAACACTAAGACCCACTGTGATTCGCACTTCCATTCCTGTCTTGTTTCAAACTCTTTTTGCAAAGTCTGATGACTTCTATAGCATATGACTGTGTAAATCTGCCATTTCTCCTCTGTTCCACAGAGGCTCAGAACCAAATTTCTTCCCAGCAACATTTTGGAAAACTCAATGATGAAAAAGTGGAGAATACTAAAATCCATTTAGTGTAATATCAAGAAGATTCTAAGATATAATACAAAACTACATGCTAGCTCTATTAGACCAACAATAACAATAACTCAGTTTGAAAGTCGCATTTGAAAAAACTGGGGGTTGCATATCATGGGGTAGTATTGCGGGACGACAGAAACCCAAGCATAAGTAAATGTTGTCCCAGACTAAGAGTGCAAGAAACAGGGGCGCCTGGGTGGCTCAGTAGATTAAGCTGCTGCCTTCGGCTCAGGTCATGATCTCAGGGTCCTGGGATTAAGCCCCTGCATCAGGCTCTCTGCTCAACAGGGAGCCTGCTTCCCCCTCTCTCTGCCTGACTCTCTGCCTACTTGTGATCTCTCTCTGTCAAAGAAATAAATAAAATCTTAAGAAAAAAAAACAGTGCAAGAAACAGAAATGGTACAGCATCTTGAGAGGTCCAGAGAAGCCAAAAATCTGAACATGCAATCATTAGCAGGGACAAAATACCTCAGTCAAGTGAGCTGATTATACCATTGTAGGTCTAAGAAGTAACATTTTTCATTCTGTGTTCTGGCTTGCCATTGATGTAGGTACAGACAAGAGTGATAAATGTCATGTAATCTCATATACTACAGTTCTTTTTTTAGTTGATATATATTTGCCATATAATATTATATTAGTTTCAGGTGTTCAACATAATGAATCTGTAATTGTATGTATTACAAAAATAAGTCTAGTTAATATTCGCAACATAGATTCCTGTCAAGGATCCATTATTTTCCATAAAATACTGAATTCCAACACCACTGTGTTATCATGGTCCTGAGCTGCACATACCCAAAAATAAAAGCAGAAAGCTCTATCTGCCTTGAGCCCCTTCCAAATCTGAATCCTATTTTGTAGTTTTAGAAATTTTAGCCACAAAAATCCATTAACCGACTTAGCAACAAAGAAAGAGAATTTTTTGCCTTAGCTCAAAGACTCTTTTGTGAATTATGCATGATGTTTTTCAGTGCTAGGAAAAGGGAATCAGGGCAGGAGATATAGATGCCACCAGCTTTTGTAAAATCCTGAAAGCAGATTACTGGCCTTATGTCAAGAATATACTGAAGACAATCTTTGGGTCAGTGATAACCTAGGGACAACTTTTTTCTTTTTCCCTAAGAGCTCAGCTTTTTTTTTTTTTAAGATTTTATTTATTTATTTGACAGACAGAGATCACAAGTAGGCAGAGAGACAGGCAGAGAGGGAGGAGGGAAAGCAGGATCCCTGCCAAGCAGAGAGCCCAATGCAGGTCTCGATCCCAGGACCCTGAAATCATGACCCAAGCTGAAGTCAGAGGCTTAACCCACTGAGCCACCCAGGTGCCCCGAGCTCAGCTTTTTATTGAACAGGTTACAGAAGAGGTGTGGTCAAAAAGACCAAAACCTGGGGCACTTAGGTGGCTCAGTCAGTTGAGTATGTTGAGTGGGCTCAGGTCATGATCCCAGGGTCTTAGGATCCAGTCCCCACATCAGGCTCCCTGCTCAGCGGGGAGTCTGCTCCTCCCTCTGCCTGCCACTCCCCCTGCTTCTGCATGCTCTCTCTCTCTCTCTCAAATAAATAAGTAAAATCTTTAAAAAAAAAAAAAAGGCAGAGCCCATGTCATCCTCAGACTGCTCTGATTCTTCTTCCTTACTTCCACTTTCTTCACCTCAGCTGGGGCAGCAGTGGTGGAAGAAGCAGGACTCCTGCTGGTGTGGCACCAGCAGCTGATCAGGTCCACCAACCCCTACACTGCAGATGAGGTTCCCAATGTGGACATCTTCCAGGGCCTTTGCAGACATGCCTGGCCAGAGAGACACAACATTTATACCTGCTGCTTTAATGAGGGCATTAATTTTATCCCTTGTGACTGTTACCTCATCACCATGCAGGCGAGTTCCTAAACAGAGGCCGTGGCCTGGCGAGTGCTGAGCGGGCACTGTGGTGGGCAACATGCTAGTGGCTGGATGAAATGAGGGCCTCACCTCAAGGCGGCCTGAGCTTCCTCGGAAGCAAAAAGCACTTTAGTGGCAGCTGAAGAAAGGCCCAACTTAAAAACTTTCTACAAAAGCAATCAAAAATGATCCAAGGAGGGACGCCTGTGTGGCTCAGTTGGTTAAGCAGCTGCCTTCGGCTCAGGTCATGATCCCAGTATCCTGGGATCAAGTCCCACATCGGGCTCCTTGCTCGGCAGGGAGCCTGCTTCTCCCTCTGCCTCTGCCTGCCTCTCTATCTACCTGTGCTCTCTCTCTCTCTCTAACTAATAAATAAATAAAATCTTAAAAAAAAATTAAAAAAAAAAAAAAATGATCCAAGGAGAAGAAGGCTAGATGATTGTCCCTTTCCCCCTACCTCCCCTACGTAGTTACCACACAAACAAAGCTTTGCAATTTTCATGTCCTTCCTAAGGATCAATCTGGCAGAAACTTCGTGAAGCTCTTGATAAACCAAGACATGTATTTATTTTCCTTAAAGAGCCATTTCTACCTTCTTGCCCTCCATGGAAATCACAAGTTGTCCCAAAGCTACTGTGAGCCCCCATCTACTGAGACCATAAATCACAGATTAAGTTATTGTTGCAGAGCTCATTAAAGTGGAACAAACATGGGTGCCTGGGTGGCTCAGTGGGTTAAAGCCTCTGCCTTTGGCTCAGGTCATGATCCCAGGGTCCTGGGATCAAGCCCCTCATCGGGCTCTCTGCTCAGTGGGGAGCCTGCTTCCTCCTCTCTCTGCCTGCCTCTCTGCCTACTTGTGATCTCTGTCTGTCAAATAAATAAAATATTTTTAAGAAGGTGAAACAAACAACAAAAACAAAAACAAAAACCACTTTTCCCCTAAGACCCAAGCAGTGAGTATGACACCAAAACTAAAATTGTTGAGATTTTGTATTTAGTATTGAAGCCAACACGTAGTCATGGTCATAGTCGGGTTCCCTAATTTCTCACCCTTCCGAAAGATATAGGTACAGGCTCCTTAAGGTAAAAAGCCACCCACCAACTGCCTATGTCACCAATGTATAAAACTGAGTGAGCTCATAATATAAACAGAGAACTATTTACTACAGTCTTGGCACAGGCAAGCTTATAAACAATAGCTCAGTGGAATATTTTTGCATTGGATTTATTTCCTGAGTGTGTTTTTCTTATAAAATCTGCACGTTTACTAAAAGATTACATTGCTCGTTAGGCATTACAGCTGTCCTTGTGACCTAACATCAAAAGGGGTGTTGCCTGGGCATTTTCCCATTAAGAATTGAAACGGTTGACCCTTCTTGGGTTGAGGTACAGGAACGTTTTTGTGTACAGCATCCAGCAGGTGGCGCTCACATCCAAGGATACAAGGAGCTTTGCCGCCGACCAGGGAACTCTTTGTTCACAGAAGATGGGTTCATTACTACTCAGTAAATAGTAGAAATATGACTTCTTAATAAAAGACCATGAATTTCACTCCTAGTGTCTTCTTAAGTGAAGTTTTGACATTGGATGTAAGCAGCCAGTCAATTTGTGAGTTTTTTTGGTGTGTCAAGTAATCCAGGCCTGGAGAAATTCCATACTGAAAATACAGCTTTGTAGACATTACGGACTGAATGTTTATGGCCCCCCGAATATTCATATGTTAAACCCTAAAGCCCCAGTACGATGGTATTGAGTGGTGGGTGCTTTGGGAGATAATTAGGTTACAAGAATAGAGCTTTTGGGGTGCCTGGCTGGCTCAGTGAGTGAAGCATGCAATTCTTTTTTTTTTTTTTTTTTTTAAGATTTTATTTATTTATTTGACAGAGAGACACAGAGAGAGAGGGAACACAGCAGGAGGAGTGGGAGAGGGAGAAACAGGCTTCCCGCTTAGCAGAGAGCCCGACCTGGGGCTCGATCTCAGGTTCATGTCCTGAGCAGATGCTTCACCAGCCCAGTCACCCAGGCGTCCCCCGTGTTGCCATCCTGATCACAGCCTTCCACCCTCCAGAACTGTGAGAAATAATTCTTGTTGTTTGAGGCACCCAGTCTATGATAATTTGGCCTAAGATATTTCTGTTGACCCTTTCCTGATTTGACAGTATTTGGAATAGGATTAAGGAACCGCATACCACCTTGAATATTAAAAAAGCAAACCAAAACCATTTTGAATAAGAATGAATTGAGCAGAGGTGGCCTGCCATTCCACTTGCTCATGTGCACATTCTCTCTCTCTCTCTCTGATGATAAATAAATAAATAAATAAATAAATAAAATATTTTTTAAAAGTCTTATTTGTTGCCTAAGATTGGGTAGACTAATACTACCTAACAATGCCACTCGCTGAGCACTTATATCTACAATGAAAACCTGCAACATAAAGCAATTTAGTCTCTACAGCAACTCTATGAGGCAGGTAGGAGGATTATCTCCACTTTGTAAGAAAGAAAAATAAAGTTTATAAGCAAATATCATAACCCATTTTGCATTATCTCCTCATCTAGAAAGTATAAGCTATTTCTTAGGGTTGTGAGAATCAACTAAAAGAATCCATACAAAGCACTTAGCCTTGTAAGAGTAAATTCTAAATATGTGATTCCTAACACTGTTGCTGCTGCTATTCTACTAATCCTGCTGCTGTGATTACTACTTCTGTTACTATTGTGTTATAATATGATATGTTATATTATTTTGTTATACATAGTATATAGTATCAATTACATTAATATTCTATATTATAATTTATTACTATCATTATTACTATTATTGAAGTTATCTGTTCAGAGTCACACAGAGAGTATGTGATGGTCAGAATTTGAACTCAGGTTCAAATTTTTTTGATTCCAGAACTTGGGTGCTTAGTATATAGAAGGCAATGCTTTTGAATGACTAAGCCAGGGTAATTCTGAGAATAAAATAAGATTTCTGGAAATATGGAAATTCCTCCCTTTAATGGAGAGAACATATAAGAACTATCACCATCTCTTCAAGTTTCTTCTTTCAGACCCAACATACACATGAACAAGCAAATGCTTTGCCTCCCCCAATTCATCCTGTAGGTCAAGATGACCTTTTATCTTTCTGACCAAAATAGGATATCTTAATGGTCATAAAATTACATTCTCCTATTAAAGGAGGAACTAAAATTTAGTGAAGAACCATGACTGGTGTAAACCAGAATTACCCAGCATTGAGCCAAGGTGACCACACCATAAGATGCAGAGCCAAGTCTTGGTCCTGGCTTGTTCAGTATCATTGACATGGCAGAGTGAGCTATAATCCAGGCATATCAATCAGAGTGGATGATAGTGCCAAACCATGGCATTAAGGCACAGGTTCTCTGGCTAGTAACATTAATAAGTTTGGCGTGGGGGCACCTGGGTGGCTCAGTCAGTTAAGCCTCCAATTCTCGATTTCAGCTCAGGTCGTGATTTCAAGGTCCTGAGATAGAGCCCAGGACAAGCTCCATGCTCAGTGGAGAGTCTGCTTGAGATTCTATCCCTCCTTCTCCCTCTGCCCTTCCCCCGATCATGCTCTCTTTCTGTCTCTCTCAAATAAAATAAATAAACCTTTAAAAAATATAAGCTTTGTGGGTTAAGCCTCTGTCTTCAGCTCAGGTTATGATCTAAGTGGGTTAAGCCTCTGCCTTCAGCTCAGGTCATGATCTCAGGGTCCTGGGATGGAGCCCCACATCAGGCTCTCTGCTCAGCGGGAGCCTCCTTCCCTCTCTCTATCTGCCTGCCTCTCTGCCTACTTGTGATCTCTGTCAAATAAATAAATAAAATCTTTTTTAAAAATTAAAAAAATAGGGGTACGTGGGTGGTTCAGTGGGTTAAGCCTCTGCCTTTGGCTCAGGTCATGATCTCAGGGTCCTGGGATCGAGCCCCATATTGGCGGGGGGCGGGGGGTGTCTCTGCTCAGCGGGGAGCCTGCTTCCTCCTCTCTCCCTGCCTGCCTCTCTGACTACTTGTAATCTCTATCAAATAAATAAATAAAATGTTTTTTAAAAATTTAAGAAATGTAAGCTTGGTGTGATTTTGAATATTTCTTGATATGGTTCTAGTCCATCCACGAAGTTAGTTTCAGTCATTTGCCATTCTTTTTTTCTTTTTTTTTAAGATTTTATTCACTGGCTGAGCTACCCAGACATCCCTTATTTGCCATTCTTCTGTCTTGAACATATATGTGAAATTGTTTGGGAGTAGTGTGTTTTAATATATTGCACTGAAACCCCATCCCTAGTTTATAAGGATGAAATGAGTCAATTTAAATTATATTATTTTGGGTTTTGTATTCCTAAGATTTCTGTAGCATTGGTGGTTCAGTGGTAGAATTCTCGTCTGCCTAAGATTTCTGTGAATGTCTGTGTTTTAAGCTATCCTTTCTTCAACATCTGTCATGTACTAGGCATTATGCTTAGCACCTTACATATATTAATATGTCATTGAATCTTCAGGTGATTAGTGGAGGATAGGAGTTCTTTCCCTCTGCCCCTCCCCCCACTCATCAGCTCCTACAGGTATCTAAAAAAAATAAATAAACCTTAGAAAAAAAGAAATCACACATATCTCAACATATCACTTACCCTAGGCACTTGAAGAGGTCTTTGGGTGTCACAAAACTGTCCCAGGTATACTTGGTACAGAATGGAGTGAGAACCCCCAGTCAAGGGATGCCTGGGTGGCTCAGTTGGTTAAGCATCTGCCTTTGGCTCAGGTCATGATCTCAGGGTCCAGGAATCGAGTCCCCCATCAGGCTCCTTGCTCAGTAGGGAGCCTGCTTTTCCCTCTGCCTGCCACTCCCCCTGCTTGTGCTCTCTTTCTCTCTGTCAAATAAATATATACAATCTTAACAACAACAACAACAACAAGAACCTCTGGTCAAAGGTAATCATAATAACCCCACTTCCCCCGACCAGTGATTGGTTTACAAATTAGCATATGACCCAATTCTGGCCAACGAGACAAAGAAAAATCTGTTAGGGAGAGGGTTCCTCCTTCCTGAGGGATCCAAGAAGAGAAAGTTGGCCTGGCCCCTCTGCTTGCAGCTACACCTAGATGAGATGGCTAGGACTGCTGGAACCATCTTGCAACCCCATCTAGGGATGGATGACATTGACATGGAGAAGATGGTCTGCCTGGCAGGACTGCTGTGACCCAGCTGCCTGGAAGGTCCTGCTTGGGGCCTGCCCTAGTGTTTTAGTCAGTTTGGATTGTGGTTTTCTGACATTTGCAGCCATATATATGTACCTTAATTCCCCTGCTATACTTAGAGAAAAGACCTCTCAGAGAAGTAACACTCAAATGGCAGGAAGAATTAGGCAGGAGAGGAGCACTCCTAATGGTTAGAGGAAACAATGTCTGCAGTCTTTGAATGTGTTGTGTTTTTTTTTTTAAGATTATTTATTTATTTATTTGACAGACAGAGATCACAAGTAGGCAGAGAGGCAGGCAGAGAGAGAGGAGGAAGCAGGCTGCCTGCTGAGCAGAGAGCCAGATGTGGGGCCCGATCCCGGGATCATGACCCAAGCTGAAGGCAGAGGCTTTAATCCACTGAGCCACCCAGGCGCCCTGTGTCTACAGTCTTTGAAGGGTGAATGACTTTGGCTTGTTTAAGACACTAAAAGCTCATAGGACTGAAGTATTGTGACTTAAGGGGAGTATGAAATAAGAGTAACAAAAAAGATTATGCAGGACCTTCAAGGCAACAGCGAGAAGTTTTGACTTAATTTTTTAAAAGATTTTATTTATTTATTTGAGGGACACCTGGGTGGCTCAGTGGGTTAAGCCTCTGCCTTCGGCTCAGGTCATGATCCCAAGGTCCTGGGATCGAGCCCCACATCAGGATCTCTGCTTAGCAGAGAGCCTGCTTCCTCCTCTCTCTGCCTGACTCTCTGCCTGCTTGTGATCTCTGTCTGTCCAATAAATAAATAAAATCTTAAAAAAAAAAGAAAAATTACTATTTAGAAAATTCAGTTTGTGGGGTGCCTGGGTGGCTCACTGGGTTAAAGCCTCTGCCTTCGGCTCAGGTCATGATCCCAAGGTCCTGGGATCGAGCCCCACATCAGGCTCTCTGCTTAGCAGAGAGCCTGCTTCCTCCTCTCTCTGCCTGACTCTCTGCCTGCTTGTGATCTCTGTCTGTCAAATAAATAAATAAAATCTTAAAAAAAAAATTCAATTTGTGTTTCTGAGCCATGCCTTTCTCTAACATAAGCTTTGTCCATAGAGAGTACAATGTGTTTGGCAGGTATTCCGAAAATAATTTCATTTTTAAGGATGAGCTATATGGACACTCCCCATTCTGTCCATACTTGTTTCATGAATTCCTCTTGCCTCAGTTTCTTTATAAATCATATTTCTTTTTTTTCAGTCTTTTTACCTTAGCTCTCTGCTGCAATTACACATCCACATAGAAATAACTCCTTAAGGGTGGTGGGGTTACATCATATGTTTAAATAAAGCTTAAATAAAGTAAAAAAAACAAAACAAAACAAAACAAAACAAAAAAAAGAAATAACTCCTTAAGACATATATGCTCAAGTGTTTAAGGGTGAAGAGTCTACAACCTGCTTAAATGGCTCCAAGGTAGGGGCACCTGGGTGGCTCAGTTGGTTAGATGTCTGCCTTCAGCTCAGGTCATGATCCCAGGGTTCCGAGATCGAGCCCCACACTGGGTTCTCTGCTCAGCAGGAGCCTGCTTCCCCCTCTTCCTCTGCCTGCCTCTCTGCCTACTTGCGATCTCTGTCAAATAAATAAAATCTTTTTTCAAATAAATAAATAAAATCTTTTTTAAAAAAGATTTTATTTATTTGAGAGACCAAGACAGAGCAAGAGAGAGCACAAACAGTGAGGAGAAGGGAGGGAGAGGGAGAAACAGAATCCCCACTGGAGCAGGGAGGCTGATGTGGGACTCAATTCCAGGACCCTGGGATCATGACCTGAGCCGAAGGTAGACGCTTAACCAACTGAGCCACCCACATGCCCCTAGACTTAATTTTAAATATAATGGAAAGTCACTGAAGGACTTAAAGCACTGACATAATTCAAGCTCATCCTGGCTGCTTCTGTTTGGAGAATATACTGGAGATGGAGTATAACTGTGGGGAGATGGAGGGCTATTATAGGAATCCAGGTAAGAGATGATGATGGCCTGGGCTCTATAATGGAAATATTATTTGGAACCATTAATCTCAAATTTTAGTTTGTGAAAGAATCACTCCTTGTATTTGTTTACAATACAAGGAAGCACATCAGTGGGACACCAATACAGAAACATTGGATCTTTGACTCTCTAGATAAGACCACTTTCCAAAAATAACCATCTTCTGTTCTTTAAATGATCCCAATATAAGGGCTTACAGCTTTCCCAAATAAAGTGTTCTTATGTCCTGAACTCCTTGGAGTCACATGGTTTTTCCTATAGTCTCACCTCAATCTTGCCCAGCAGAGCCTATCTGTTCCCTCTTGTGCTGTACATAGAAATGTTCATATCATTCACTGAACATTATTCTTTCATCCACTCAAAGTGCATCTATTAAGCATCATCTAGGTGCTTGAACCCGACCTGGACACTGGTCATACCAAAACAAATAAAATGCACCCTCTCATATGAGAGATGTTGATCATTTTCCTTATCTTCCCTTGGATGCCATTTGTGCTCTAAAACTTAACATTATGAAGGAGAAAAGAAAGAGCACAACGGGAAATTAGATTCAGTAGAAAATAGGAGCAGGAGAATAATCTAGGAGAACTAGACTTTGAAAAAGTACAGGCTGATGAGACTATCCTCAGATCCTGCCTGTGGATCAGGTAGTAGTATGAATACCTTACCTGAACCTTAAACAAAGAGCAGGCAGCCTCTGATATCAGCATCTGACAACCTGAGAGCATTCTAGAGACATGGATTGAATACTCAGAAGGAAAACAATATGTCTAGATTGTTTTTTTTAAGATTTTATTTATTTATTTGACAGACAGAGATCACAAGTAGGCAGAGAGGCAAGTAGAGAGAGAGTATGGAAGCAGTCTTCCTGCTGAGCAGAGAGCCCAATGCAGGGCTCCATCCCAGGACCCTGGGATCATGACCTGAGCCAAAGGCAGAGGCTTTAACCCACTGAGCCACCCAGGTGCCCCATGTCTAGATTGTTTTATAAATCACTAGGGTAAAGATTTTCTTGTCAAGGGGAAGAAGAAACAAAAAGGAATCCTAATGCCATCTTCTGAACTTGTCCAAGACAAAGTCCTCAAATCACTGTATGCCCATGTCATCTGAAAGTTGGACAATTTTGAGAATCCATGAGATATATTGGGATTTTTAGCTCCAGTCCTAGAACCCTTTGATGTCTAATATACTAGACTCTCTTACCCTCTCCTGAATAAGACAAGAAGGGATATATTGAGAACATAATCATTGATTCTAGAAATAATACCAGAAATTCTTTTTGAAAAGATAAATATTGAGTTATTTGGAGTAGGCATCAAAGGTGACAAAGCTTTAAACACCAAGAGCCTCAAAAGCTACAATCATTCTGTAAGTCATGTTTGCTCTCATGAGTTATCTAGAGCCTCATATTTTTTTCCTAGTCACCCTGATCTCTTAACAAGGTGACAAACAACAGGTTAGACAATTGCAATAAAGGAAATTCTGTATTATACATAAGTTACACTCTCAATAAATTGACTTTGCGACTATGCTGGGCACAGAAAGGCAGTCAGGTTGCTGGCATATCTCTTTAATGTATAGAAAGAGGGCACCTGGGTGGCTCAGTTATTGTGTGTCTGCCTTCAACTCAGGTCATGATCCTAGAGTCCTGGGCTCCAGCCCCACATCGGGCTCCCTCCTGGGCGGGAAGCCTGCTTCTCCCTCTCCCACTCCCCCCGGCTTATGTTTCCTCTCTTTCTGTGTCTTTCTCTGTCACATAAATAAGTAAAATCTTTAAGAATAAAAATTAAAATAAAATAAAATACAGAAATAAATTTAAAGGTGTAAAAATATGGGGGCACCTGGCTGGCTCAATCCAGAGAGCATGCAACTCTTGATCTTGGGGCCAAGAGTTTGAGCCCCACTTGGGGATAGAGTTTATTTTAAATAAAAGTTTTTAAAGATAAAAATAAAAGCACAAAAATAGAGAAATGGAACCCTGGCAGCCTAAAACAGCCTTAACACACTTATAGCTTACTGAGGGGTAGGGGGAAAGAGGGCAAGGAAACTGCCTGCCTAATTTAAATTTACAAACTATTTATAAAATTGGAACATTCAGTTTAATAAGCATTTTGCTTTCTAGGCTGCCAAATGGCCAGTTTCACTGGGTTTGGAGTAGGGTTTTTTTTTTTTTTTTAAGATTTTATTTATTTATTTGACAGAGAGAGATCACAAGTAGGCATAGAGGCAGGCAGACAGAGGAGGAAGCAGGCTCCCCTGCTGAGCAGAGAGCCCGATGCAGGGCTCAATCCCAGGACCCTGGGATCATGACCTAAGCCGAAGGCAGAGGCTTTAACCCACTGAGCCACCCAGGCGCCCCTTGTTTTTTTTTTTTTTTTTTTAGAGAATTGTGATGCTAGCTTTATGTAGACACAATCTTAGGCACTTGGAAGAATCTGGTTTTAAAAGTGTAACTTTGGCTCATACACATACTTATATACTTGTTAACCCATCCAACTACAATTGTTCCCTAAATGTACTCTGTTTACATTGGATTTATTTTCCTGGTTTAATACACAGTTTACCAATAAATTCACCAAATCTAGTTAGATAAAAATCTTTCTCTCATTACCTTATGAATATTTACTATTAATACCTTCCTGGGGTGTCCTGGTAGCATTTTTGTTTGTTTTGGTTTTTTTTTTTTTTTTTTAATGAAAACCATTAAAAAGTCTAGAGTCACATCTAAAGACAAAGATCTTCTTTTTAAAATTTTTGGAATAAAAATGTTTATCCTCCAAACATGAGTGTTAATGTAGGTTATATGCAACTCAGTGAAATCAGTCTATACTTTTGTTATAAAATATGTGATACTACCATGATGCTTTCTATGTGATTACGCTTCCCACTTTTCAGGGACAGTCTATCTCAAGGGCAGTCATTCAGCTACCTGAACAGTTTTCAGTTTCACAATCTCATCAGAGAGACTGGGCAGGGAGATAAGGCTATCCTATATACCGTAGCATCCCACCATTAGTGGTACATTTGACCCAAGAACCATTTTGTGGATTGTTCATGAATAACATTTTTAACCATAGTTCTGCACTCATTGTTAGAAAGAAAAGCTTTCTTTGTATTTAACTGGTCAACTCTTTCAAGTAAATGTGACCTCAATTCTCTGAATTAGCTAGTGGCCATGGATAGATTCTCTCTGAGACAGCCACTTTAAATCATACTACTAGCAGGAGAGAGACCTTTCTCAATGGTGGTTTTCTAACTACTGCCAAATTCTCAAGGTAGAAAACCTTTCCTACGAGAGCTAAAGATACATCCCTCCACCCTTAACCTTGCATCCATCATAAACAAAGACAGTACGGAGTTTGAAATTTCATGAGAAGTTTATCGTTTTAAACTTTACTTTTATTATCATTTCTTGTATATACTCGGCTCCAAGTTTCATTTTTTCTAAGATTTCATTCTAGGCAAATTTTCTAATTCAATTGTAACTGAGAGCATATCTAAATATTTGGATTCATTTCTGGTGAAAGCAAAAGGGCCAGATGACGTTTAGCAGAGATCACTGTGCTGACATGTCTGCTTTCTATATGCAAAGTGACTGGCTCAACCAAGCAAGCAGCACAAGCCCAGAAAAGTTCACTCAATCATCTAATCCCTTCTAGCATTACCTTTTTCCGTTTTTAAATCTTTGGCTAATTAGAGGCACAACCTTATCATGAAAGAAGAGAAAATATTTCCTCTTATCCTTTTTAACCCACCTTCATTACCAACTGCCATGTCTCCTCCCACCAGCCTTAATTAACTTACCCACTGTTGATGAGCGAATCAATCATTCAATAAAGATAGTGCTTATTTCTATTTGTTAGGGCAAGTGCATCAAATCTACCTGCAATGTTTATGAAGATGTGTGGAAAAGGAAGAGATAATGACAAGGATACAGGTTTGTTTGTTTTTTTTAAAGATTTTATTTATTTGTTAGAGAGAGAGAGAGCGAGCACAGGCAGACAGAGTGGCAGTCAGAGGCAGAAGCAGGCTCCCTGCCGAGCAAGGAGCCCAATGCGGGACTCAATCCCAGGACGCTGGGATCATGACCTGAGGCCAAGGCAGCCGCTCAACCAACTGAGCCACCCAGGCGTCCCAAGCATACGGGTTTTAAGAGAGGACTACATAAGTCAAATTGCTGAGAAAATAAGTAAGTTACAGTGATGGCTCACTTTCCATACATTACCACTAGAAATTCACTGCTGGTCTTGTCTATTTTCTCTAAATAGCTGATCCAGCGGTGCCTGGGTGGCTCAGTGGGTTAAGCCTCTGCCTTCAGCTCGGGTCACGGTCTCAGGGCCCTGGGATCAGCCCCGCATTGGGCTCTCTGCTCAGCAGGGAACCTGCTTCCCCCCCACCTCTCTCTCTGCCTACTTGTGGCCTCTCTCTCTCTGTCAAATAAATAAAATCTTTAAAAAAAATTAAAAATAAGTTAACAGCTGATCCAGCATAAGACCTTTTCAACACTGAGTTGAGACATGGATGTACTTTATCTGAGATGGTACTTCATTCATCCTGATGATCCATTGATTTCTATAAAATCCAATAACTGATTTTTTCCTTAGCAAAAAAATGTACCAATCTGGTAGTACTTATAGACATACATATTTACATGCAGCCATTAATATCATAATCTCAATAGTTTACCCAAAATTTGGAAGTTTTTATATTTTTCTCCCATAAGAATTTGAAGTTATTAGAATTAATTTGTTCAGTCTTAAGAGGTTAAATCAATTAAAATATGCCTAAACAGAAAATCTTCAAAACTTCCCTGGCCTTCAGTTTAACAACAATCCACACAAAAAACATAATAATAATAATTTTTTTAAAAATACCACACTAAAGTCTAGAACAGGAAGTAAAGAATAAATACCACTTCCAGTTATGGCTGGAACATAAAGGAGCATGGGAACGTCTTAAACTTGAATTTTCAGCCAAGATACCAGGATTGTTGGTACTATTTCCAAGAGAACTAAAGAAGATTAAGGTGAATTATGTGGTCAGAACTTGAGGTTATCTTTCTCAGCTAAGAAATGTGGCATGTTAGAACACTCTTCTCTTAATGGATGAAAGATATAATTTCAAATTTTAACCAGTTGGTATGTTTAATCAAAGAAGGCCAGTGCTGGAATTACAAATAATAATCTGCTTCAAATTAAGCTTCACAATATAGACTGGCCTGTAAACCAACAAGAAGCTATAGATTAGGCTTGGGAACTTCTACCTCTGTATCCACTCTTTAGAAGAGAATGCCATCACCAAAAGAATTTCCCACGGGAAACCATAAGCCTCAAAACCTCTGGTACCACCTGTCTTTTTGAACAAGGGTTGGCCCACCCCAACTTTGTTTAATTCTTGAGAACCAATGGGCATATATAACTGTACAAAAAACCATGAATTGGAGCTCCTGGGTGGCTCAGTGAGTTAAGCCTCTGCCTTTGGCCCAGGTCATGATCTCAGGGTCCTGGGATCCAGCCCCCCATCAGTCTCTCTGCTCAGCAGGGAGCCTGTTTCCCCCTCTCTGCCTGCCTCTCTGCCTACTTGTGATCTCTCTCTCTGTCAAATAAATAATTAAAATCTTAAAAAAAAAACAACAACACTGTATTTCACAACATACCTCTAGACAAACTGAATCTGAAAGGCTATTTAATGGACATTTTACCTCTACTTTGACAGGTAATACAATCCACGGGCGCCAACCCCCCCCCCCCACTGACTAGCAGTATTTGACTCTCCTAATCCTCATTACCATACTTCCGTTGGTATACCTCTCAAGGGAAGTATGGCTGAGAGCATCAGCAAAGAAAATAAGACTTTCTTAATCATTTGTGTTGTTGATAAGAAGTCTAATGGAAGATTAGAATCAACCTTGAGTCTTGTTTGTGAGTTTTGTTCATATCTTCACAAAAATTTGGTACTTTTGTTTTACTATACTTTATCCATCTACTTTAGGTAATCATTCAAATTCAAGTCTTTATAAGTCCAAAGTCATGCATAGTTTGGTTTTTTTTAAAGGGGAGATGATCACAAATTATAACATTTGTCATATGCATGTTTTTACACTAAGTTTACCACCACATAATGCTAAAAACTTGAACTTTGAAAAATGAACTATTTGTATTTCATTTCATTCCTTGCTTAGCTCAGCTAATGCTGAAATCTTCAAATTTCTTTGGTGGCTCAGTGGGTTAAGGCCTCTGCCTTCGGCTCAGGTCATGATCCCAGGGTCCTGAGATCAAGCCCCACATCGGGCTCTCTGCTCAGCAGGAAGACTGCTTCCATACTCTCTCTCTGCCTGCCTCTCTGCCTACTTGTGATCTCATCTGTCAAATAAATAAATAAATCTTTTAAAAAAATAATAAATTTACTTATTTTTCCATTGTTTTTGGCCTTAATCAAAAGGAAAAATAATGCTTTCAGGAGTTAAAGGACTGGTCAGGTATTTGAAATTGACCTATAATTAAAATCATAAAATGTCATGCATCATGAAATATAGTTGAAAACATCCAGCATGTTATCTTCTGAGTACTCCATGTGGGCTAATTCATTTTAGCTACAACTAATTTCCAGTGGAAAGAAAGTTACTATACTTCTGAGCATATTGACAAATAAGTCTTTCAGCTTCGTGAAGGTTAAGTGGTTGAACAGGAAGTACTGCCTCAGCACATATATATCAATCCTTTAGAGAAATTCTAAAATCAAGGGGCCTGGACTTCCACACTTATTTTTTTCCACGACGATACATCTATAAAGCAGAAATAAGATTCCACTCTTTATCCAGCCTTCAAGTTCACTCATATATTTTTTTATTTGAAATGAACTAAAGCTGATTTAGAGCGGACATGCCTTTTGAAATGCCCTGAGGCCTTTCATTTCTTGAATGATATGCTAAAGTTTGGAATCTACCCAAACCTCCTTGAAGCACCCTCTTCGAAGTTTAATCTAATTTAAATTAACTTATTCCTCAGCATAAAATGCTCTTACTTATTTCTCTTCATTTTTTGAGTGAACACATGGACATATTTTTGTTTCTAAACATGTAGATGCTGAAAAAACTTGGAAAGAAAAAAACCCTACATATTTCTTTCTTTCAGTCATGTTAAAAGCAGTGACAGAAAGCATAATTCTGAGAACTCCTGGCCCTGGCACTATGCAAATCATTTCATAATATGCAAATGATCTAGCACCAATATGGTCATAGTTCCTACCAAATGTTTTTCTGATCATGGGACACATTATTTTTTTTTAAGATTTTATTTATTTATTTGACAGAGATCACAAGTAGGCAGAGAGGCAGGCAGAGATTGAAGGGGAAGCAGGCTCCCTGCTGAGCAGAGATCCCAATGTGGGGCTCGATCCCAGGACCCTGGGATCATGACCTGAGCCGAAGGCAGAGGCTTTAACCCACTAAGCCACCCAGGTGCCCCCATGGGACACATTCTTAAAAGTAATGGGCCTGAACTTCCACTTTTTCTATTTGTTTCTGTGTACTGCTTACATCCAAATCATTACTTTGCAAATAAAAGTAATGTTAGGACATGTATTTCCCAAAAATAAGCACTTTTGTGGACAAGTGCAATTCTGCAGACATAAGATAGAGTACATGTATATAACAGACCTTTCTGGTAAGTTCCTAAACACTCATCTTCTCTCTCTTCTTCTACCTCAAGGAAATTATGAGTGTAACACAGGATTTATTACTAAACAAAGAAAAAGGAGTTGAACTCTTCTTGAGTGTGTATAGTAATTGACTACAAATTGATCAACTTCTCTAAACTAAAACTTAAATATGTACAGTCTTTACTTGGCTAGGATACTTGAAAAAATGAAAATGCTGGAGGAAAAGTTAGTGTTAAAGAATTGAATACAAAATGCTTCTTCCAATAATGACAATGAAATCATTGTGAAGGGATTGCAGTATATATCCATCCTTAAAGACATCTACCACATGTATGCATCACCTACTCTTTGGGCTCTATTGTTATTTTTGCTGGGGTTACTCCACCTATCAGTAAAAGTAAATCCCAACATAATACCAGAAAAATTATGTTGGGATTTACTTTTACTGATAGGTGGAATAACCCCAGCAAAGAGAGTTCTTACTCTTTCTCTTTCATTTGCCCATACAAATTTCAGTTATGCACTTTGCTTTCAATAATGCCTGAATGAGAAAGTCCTTGAAATCAGAGAAGGATGTGCAATATGTCAAAATGAGCTCTTTATCCCTGGTGATTATTAGAGAGTGTCACAAGAGAAGAAATGTACCCAAGAGGGTCCTGCACAATTCCAACTCTGGGAATTGTGTTCTATCTAAAGACTCTGTCATTTCAGCAGCCCATTCATTTACTCAAAAAATATTTATCAGGTGCTGTTATATCCAGCACTGTGTTAACATCAGCAAAACATTAAATCTTCAAAGTACTCTCTTACTCGACACTTATGTTGACACATTTAGGTGGGGCCTTAAATTCTCTACTCAGCTGAATGCTTTATTCCCCTCTAAGTAATTTGTCATTTTCAGGCACATTTAAGTGGGTTTTATTTTTCGTCAATGGAATTCTACCATATATGATGGCATCTACATAAGTGTTCAAATCATAAAGAATAGAGATGACAAAATTTAAGCATTGTACATATAAATATCATTCCAGAATTAAGTTACTTGAGTTAAAGTAGAAGATTCTAGACTCAGAGCTTCAAGAAATAGCTTTGACTACTCCCAAAGGCTAAACAGACCTTAGGTCTCCATTACAGTAACTTGTGCCTCTTTCATTGTTTCAGACCAAAGGAGGAAGGGACCATAATCTTCCCTCATTGGAAACGCTAGCATCATGGGAATTCTCCCAGGCGGCTTTGTGCAAGTCTAAGGAGGCTTCAAGCATGTTATAATTATAGCTACTATTCATTAAATGACTATTGTGCCAAGCACTTCACATTTAATACTTCCGCTCATTTAAGCTTCCCAGTACCCCTGCAGGGTAGGTTATCATAGTTCGTATTTTCCCTGTTGAGGATCAGAGGAGTTAGGTAACTGGTGCAAAGTCACACAGTTTGCAAGCGTGTCTCAGTGATGGATCTGTAACAGTGCATTACTCTGCTTCCTATTTCAGTTCTCTCTGTAATGTCTTTCTACTTTAAAAAACAAAAACAAAAACAAAACCACCTGCCTAGTCTCCATGAAGGTTGGAGAGAGAGATGGGAAAAGAAAATTCTGTAAGAGAACAAGCGGTCGCAGCTGTCCAGGTTAAGGAGAAAAACGCGTCTTTCGGGGCCTCGGGTTTACTTCCTTCTACCACCCCCGAGGGTGCGCGGGCACAGGGCGCGGTGATTGACAGGAGAGTACGACCCAAGTTTGGCGGGCCGCGTGGGAGTCTGAGCGTCAACTTCTCAGCAACGTTTTCTCTCATTACCCCCGACCCTGGGCAGCCCATCTCCCAACCGCGGCCGGGGAGCTTCCACAGCCAGTGCGGGTGAGGCCAGGAAGCAGCTGGATGCTGCTGACGGACGGGGGCGGCCGAGCGCGAGGGCGCTGAGTGAGGCCCGCGCCTTGTCGCCGCTCGGCCTCAGGATCCCGGCAACTCACCCTGCGCGGGCCTCGGCTGGGGTCAGAAGGGACACCTCTGCCCAGGAGCTGGCGCGGGGTGCCAAAGCCTCCGCCCAGCCAAGCCTGCGCCCAAAGCTTGGGCCGGGGCCTGCGCAGCCGCCCGCGGGAGGCTCTAGGCCCGGATGGAGAGGCCGCGCTACAAGGCAGGGGTCTGTGCTGGGCCTGAGGCCGCGGGTTTCCCTTCTTCCTCAGAGCTGACCCTAAAGACAGACGTGACCGTGGCGGCGGCGGCGGCCCACGCGGTCAGGAGGCGCAGGGCGCTTGGGACGCGGCGTGGAAGGCGGCCCCCGGGCCTCCTGCGGCCAGCTCTCTCCCCGCTCACCTCTCCTTCCCCAGCTCGGAAAGCCTGCCCGCCGCAGCCCCAACCCTCTCTTCCCTCCTCCCCCAAGCCCGCGCCCGGCTCCGCTTTCCCTCCATCAACTCTAGGCCGAATTCAATCCAAGAAGGCTCCTTTGAGCTTTTGTGTTTGCTGGGGGAGATGTGGGCGCAGGAGGGATCGCGTTACAACTTTCATTTCCTGAAATGTTTGAGGGAACATCCAGGGTTTTTATCCCCCCATCAGGCCAGGCGATGGGCTCGGGTTTCAGGCCTTGTCACTCAGCTGTCACCAAACAAACGAAGCTCTCAGAGCCCTGGAGAGGGAGTGCTACCTGCTATTCATGACCCCTGGAGCAGGTGATCGCTCATGGGAAAAACAGGTAGAATTAATCATAGGGCTGTTCTCTGTTTCCTCTCCTTTTGGCAGACCTGCCCACAGTGTGAAACCTGTCAGAAAACAAATTAACTCTTTCTTGTCCCCCAGGGGAACTAAAAATAAATTTTCAGAAAACCCAACACACATTCACATTAAATGACCCTAATGAGAATTGGAGGGAACTTGGCAATTTCTTTCTTTGTGGGGTTCCCATCTTAGTGGGACTTGAAGCATGAAGGAACCAGGAGAGAATCGGGCATATTCCTGTCACCTGGTTCTACCTACTGAAAGAAGCCACAGGTGTGGTCTCTGAACTTAGGTAGATTCCTCCTTCCTTCCTGACGTCAGTGCAGTTGGATTTAACTAGTTAAAAGAAAACCTTTGCCTTATCATAGGTTTCTATGAAATGTCTGTAAATGGGTGTTTTCCCTCTCCCAGACTCTTCCCTAAGTCAACCTTGTTGAGCATCTGGGTTGGGCTCTGTATTAGAAAATCCAAATTATCTCAAAATTTCCCCCATTTATTTTATTCCTAACTTAATTCAGAAGTAATTTTTTTAATTTAATTTTTTAAAATTGCCTTAGTTGCTCAAAAACAGAAAGTGAGCATACTAGTGTTCTTTGTTGTGTGTGTGGATACTTTTTAACTGCTACTTATTAAATATTATAATACAAATTTTAAATTATATCTTTATTTTCTATTCGTTCTACTTTTCTTTGTCCTATATCTCTTTCCCTCCCTGGAAAAAAATTTTTAATTAGAAGGAAAAGGGAAATCCATACAGATTTGCTTCTAAGATACATTAATATTGGAAAAGTTAACAAAGACAGCTTTGGAGTCTTTAAATAGACTCATTTTTAAAAACAAATATGGTAAGGGGACTGCATTGTCATTCAGGCTTTTAGTTTTTCATAAGAGATTTTTTTTTTCTTTGAGAAATCTGGAGATATATTGTATGTAAAAATAATCCTTCTGGCTTTCTTTATGAAGATTTTGTATGTTTATTTTGAAATCAGCCATTGGTTCCAGATTCCCAGAACTGATTTTCTTAGATTAGCTATTTGTACTCAGAGGTAGAGCCCTAAGCAATATTATTCTTCAATTAAAATGAAGAACTTGACTTTAGGAGGAAGCATGTTATGTTTATATAGCATCAGCAATGCATAGAAAATATTCACCACACATATCTGCAGACAGACAAGGCTTCAATTGTTTAAATGTTCTTTTCACTTCATAGATACTAAGGCACATTGACTTTCTATCTGGCTTGATTTTTTTAACTTGTTACCTACTTTCACATTCATGGCATTCTAAATAAATATGAGCTAATGCTTCTTCCATGTAACTATTCCCTTGATTTAGAGGTAAAGTTGCCTTTTCCAAGGTATTGCCAACTATGCCACCTCCCCTCAAAAATGGACATTTTCTGCACAAGCGCTGTAGTTTTTGCTCCCCTCCACCAACCACATCATTCCCTATCACTACCCCTGCATAACACACACAAGCTCCAAAAGTTAAGGAAGCATTACTACATACTGATGCTTCTAGTTTAAATATAATATCTGTGTGAGGGCTAACTAAAGATATTACAGTTATGTGGTTTGGGTTTGTTGTTGTTGTTGTTTTTTCCACAGTCCCAATGCCTTTTCCTGGTATTTAGATTATTTGGATAAGTGGCAATTCAAATTAGAATCGAAGTGTTGTAAAGCAGCTAAAGTCATGCCTGGGGTAGGGGAGCAAAAGAGAGAGTAGTTGAGGTTGTAAAAAAAATTTAAAAAAACACTTAATATAAAGTAAAGAACACCTACAAAGTTGGTTTTGCAGGCTTGCTGACAAGAATCTGAAGATTTTGTATCAGGGATGCTGACTGGCCAGCTCTATGAAAAGTTAAAGAAGGTTTCAGTGCTCTTTAAGAATCCTAAGGCAGTTTAATGCCCTATGTTTAGTAAAATTTTGTAGTCTAGGGCTCTTCTTTCCTTTAAGATCCCACATCCATAGCAGCTCAGGTCCTGAACCACTACTCCCCCCCAAAACCCTTGTATCTGTTATAAACCATGATATTTTAAAAGTCATAATCAAGTTTAAATCCGAAATTAAAATAAATTATATAGTAAATTAAAATAAATTTGACTTGTGTTAATTCATGAGTGCTTCTATTTGGGTCGGCCTATATCAGTCCTATAAAAGATTTATCTCTAAGTTAGCATAGGAAGAACAGGGGACCAGATGGAGGGAGCTAGTATGCATTTCTATGCCTCCGTACTAGAGTAAGTAAAGGGCCAGAATCTTTCTACTTACCTGTCCTTTGAGTGACAACCACTAAAGGCAGTGAAGAAAGAAGAGCAACCAATATCACCTAGGACTACTTTAATTACAATTTGGTAGCCCCTTCAGGTAAGTTTAAGCCTGTGTTAAATCTGAAGTTAAACTTTTTCTCCAGAAAAGGTTTTTTGATGTTTGATTTTCAGTTTTTTGGATTTGTTTTTCTTTTACATTTTCCTGTTGGATCCAGAAAAAAATGTGATTTTAAGCCTATTTTAACGTTATGGCAAAGGAAAACAATAAATGAGCACTTCCCCAAGAGGAGAGGGAGGGGGGGAAAGACTCCCAGGTAACAAAGAGGGGAGCAAATTCTGGTTGGTTGTGCTCTACCTGCTGAGAACGGGGTCTCAGCTGTCCATTATTAACAAGTTAAAAGGCGAGAAGCTGAAACTCTAACTGGAGAGTCCGGCGTCCACGCGCCTCAAGCAGTCTCTTTCTCTTTGTTTTTAAACGCTACTGTAGTGTTGTTTTTCGCTGTCTGAAAGGACCACAGCGTCTAAAACACTGATTGTCATCCTCAGTAGGAGAACAGGTTTCCAATTTCATCAGCTGGAACGAAATTGTGTGTGTATACTCGGCTTAAAACACTAGAGAAAACGCGGCCTTCCCAGGGCAGCGCTTTTTCTGGGCGGACAGTAAGCCAACAATTCGCCCAAGAGTTTGACTTTTTGTTCCTGGCTGGCTCATTCATCTCTCGGGAGACCCTTCCAGGTGGAGCTACTGGAGTCAGTCAGACTGGGGGAGGGGTCACTATGTTCTTGAGGGGCTCAGAAGTTCCCAGCTAAGATCGCAGAGCATACCTGCTGGCTAAAGGACTGAGCCCTCTGGTAGCCTCGGTGCGAATTGCCTTTTGGGGGCGAAATGGGCACAGGCACCCACCCGTTCCGCTGGCTTCCGGCGGCTGGAGGAGGTAGTTGGAGAGAATTTTTTAGTGTTCCCCTCCTGGGGAAAGCTCAGAAAAGGGAGAAACAGCTCAGAGAGAGCACGTGGGCCACCAGCGACTCTCCTCACCTTAACCCTGACCCCGCTGTCCCTGTCAACGCCACCTACCCGACCAAAGAAGGGCAGAATGCGCGCGGCAACAGCCGGGTCCGAAGCGCAGCGCAGGCCCCGGCTGGTGCCTTCCCTGCTGGGGCCCCGGGCCGCGCGTGGGGAAGAGGCTGCTGCCCGACCCAGGGCCACCGGCCAAGTGCAAAACGTCCAACCAGGCCCCACCGAAGAAGGGGAGCTGCCGGCCCCGCCGGCTGGACAGTCTAGGAACCAGGGTCGCTCTCCTCGACCGTCGACGTTCTAGCGACAAGCGGAGGAAGAGACGCCTGGCGCCTTCTCTGGCCGGCACTCATCCGCCAAGGGCGCGGGTGAAAAGCACAGATCCGAAAGCCGAGGCCAAGGCCTCAGGAAGCAAAGAAGACGGGACATATTTGAAGCAAGAAGGGCAGTAGGGGCCAGGCGGCGGAGCCTAGGCCGCCCGACTGGGCTCTGAAGCCCCAGGCAGCTGCCCTGGACCCAAAGCGCGTTGTCTGAGAACCCGAGAGCCCTTCACACCTGCGGCCCCACCGGGCTCAGCTAGGGGCCAGGACCGCTTCATCCCGCCGCCCCCCTGGCGCGCTCCAACCCGGCAGTCCTGCGTCCGAGGTCACCTACGTGCCTCGCCCAGAATTCAGCTCCGCTCCACCACTCAAAGTGCGAGACCCGGACTTTGGCCGGGGAGGGGACTCTGGGGACACAAGGCGATGTCAGGTCATTGTCCCGCGAAGCTCAGGCTCCCGCCTCCTCGACTGGCCCTTCGAGGACAGTCTTGCAGCCTCTGTTCTCAAGGTGTCCGCAGGCCGGACCACCAGGCCCCGCGTCTGGAGCTGAGCTGTGATGGGGAACCCGCGCGCGATTCTCTGCGAACTGGTGGAGAAGAGGCCCGGCCAGGGCTGGGAGGAGAGAGCAGCGGCGCCCAGACTCGCCGCGCCTCCGCAGGGCAGAGTGGCAAGAACTGCCTCTGGAGTCTGCGGGTGGCGGGAGGAGCTCCCCCAGTTTTCTGCAGCCCGAGTCGCGCGGCATGGAAGTCTTTGGATTCCCAGAACCTGGAGTTCTGCCTGCAGACTTGACCAAAGGCCTCCGGGCCCGGGAGGCGGTAGGAGTGAAGCCCCCTTCGGCCGCGGCCGCGGCCGGAGTCGCGTAGGCGGCGGCGGAGCAGAGGAAGGGCGACTCTGCGTGGGTTCAGTGCCAGGTGCCCGCCTGGCCCTCAAGGTGCGGGGGAGAGAGGCGTTAACGAGGGTCACCGAACAGCAAACAGACTTCGCCCATAAACGCCAATGCCAATGCCTCTTCCTGGAAGTTTCTTTCCACTTCAGCTCGGGGTCAAGACCAAGCTGTACTTGCCTGGAGAACTCGTTCAAGACTCGCAGCGCCCTGTCCCAGCGGCTCCAGTCTCCTTGCCGGCAGCTCGTGGGGCTTTGAGCGCTAACTGCCGGCCAAGTCTCTTTGCCTCGGAATATTTAGGAAGCTTCGTTCTCAGCCAAGAGGTCAAGGCGAGCGGGCAGCTGGGACCCGAACAATTGTGTGTTCATATTTAAAAACGTCAGGGGGGAAAAATCGCCCTAGTTTTTTTTTTTTTTCCCATTTTACTTGGCAAAAGGCTGTACGGTTTCGTCCTAAAAACACTATTTATAAGCCGTTGTTCATTACTTTTGGCTATCATTAAGAAAACTGCAGAGGAGAAACGAAAAGTGGCTTTTGATTCAGTTAAACTGCAATGCGGAGAAGATAAATTGGAGGTCCCTTAACAGCTGGTCCTCGAAGATTTCCTCAAGGAAAAAAAAAATGTGGTTAGTTCCCCCCAATGATCTCTCTGAAATGATTGCCAAGAAAACTCACAGCAATATCCAGCTTTCTCGCCTCTTCCTGCTTGTCCCCAGTTTAGCCAGCCGGGGATGGCGCAGGAAGGCATATTGTGCAATTTCTTATTAAACACATCTGGAATATGCACACTCTGAATCGAGTGCCAGGGGTTTTACAAAGAGTTTATGACTGCGACAGAAAATTGTCCTTTTAACGAGTTTACAAGCAGTAATCACGGGAGTTTTTACAGGACTGGCCCACTCTGCTCCTCGCCAGATCCGCAGACATTTCTTTCCAAGATTCACCAACCAAGGGAGCAGGAAGTGGGCCCGGGTGCCCAGGGAGACAGATCTTCCACGAGTCTAAAATTATACCAAGCAGAGCTGGAAGAGTGGGGGGTAGTCATCGGAGTAGGAAGAGAGGGCATGTAAGAAATTAAAGTAATTGGCCCTTCCTTATTTTCCAGGGAGATTTCCGCGGTGTCCTTTGAAGCCTGTCAGGGTCATTGAAAGCTATCTTTGTGCAGGGTGTTTGTTTTGGGGAGTGAATGTGAAGAATGTGTGGAGATCCCCTGTGAGAGCCCCTCCTGCAGAGGGTGGCATTTCTCCGTGGCCCAAGACATGGAGAATAAACACCCTAGTGACTTAAATAAACACCAACTTAATGATCCAAAACACTAACAAGGGAGATTGGGACCCTGAGCTCCCAATCCAAATGATGGTCTCCCAGCAGCTGTGTGAACATCTGTCCATCACGGAGGGGGAAAAATGACTTTATAAGTAAAAGTGACTACAGTTAAGTACAGTGATCCTTTCTCCTTTGAACTCAGTCAAAGCTATTTGACATTTTTAAAAACCTCATAATAAGATAGGCCTAAATTCCACTCCCCACGCCATACATACACCTCACTCTCCTAGATCAGGACAGAAAGGATAGGAAAGAGTAAGAAAGAAATGAATACATTAATAGTGATACAGATGAGGGAAAGTCAAAATTATGAAACTGTCATGTCAGACAATAAATAGACTCTCTCTGGGGAGCAATACTTTTACAAAGCACAAGCAAGCCAATCCTGTTATCCTGAGTAGAATTTTAATAAATAATGTCATTTTTTTTTCACTAAATTTAAAAGCTAAATACAAAGGTACATCATTTTTGCCCCAGGCAAAAATAATATGGAGCCTACATGATTACTGGGATTTTTCTGGACACTATCCGGCCGCAGTGCAAAGAGCTCCTGTCCTACTTTCTACTTATACAGATTAATTCACAATGTTGTTATCCTTGTTCAAATGCCCCCCTTTTCTTCCCAAGCAGATAAATTATTTTACTTTCACAGTCTTGTCATAAACTCGTTAATACAAAAGAGCTGAGTTCACATATGAATGCTGTGGAAAAGAGCTAGTGGTAAACAAAACTGCATATCTAAATAATAAAAAAATAAATACCCCAAAGCTAACTTCACTCTCTTTCTGTCACATAATCAATTCAGTCACCATTCTTGGTTGGGTGGTGGCCCTCAAAGTACCCTGCAATTCACAACCACCATTAAGTAAGAAAGCTTAAAAAAGGGGGGGGGGGCAATGACAGCAATACACAACTCACCTTTCAGAAACAGAATCGTACTCCTGGTGTTCTACTAAGTTTTAATTTAGACTGATTTAGGTACAATAGAAAAGAAACCTGAAAACACATGCTGTTTTAGTAACAAATACCAGGTTGCCAGATTTGTCATATATTTTTGCAGGCTAGAAACTAGGAACAAGGGAAACCCTTAACAGGAGTAGGCTACAGATATGAAAGCTTCAAGGGCATGAGAAGTAATGGCATTCAGGAAAGTGTTGTGTTTTTTTCCCCACATTGGTACATTTCTAAACTTTGCCATTAAAAAAAACCCAAGAAAACAAACAACAACCAAAAACCCCCACTAAATTTGACAAAAATAGTTGTATTACTAATGGTCACTGCTATTTCTAACTGCCTTACACAGAGAGCATTAAGACATTTAGGCACTTGTTTTTTTTTCCCCCTAATACTGTTCTTTCATTTTAATCTACATAAAAGTGTTTAACACTAAATAATGAAAAATGTAAACTTAATTTTTCCCCCTCAAAATGTTGTAAGATCATATTTTTTCTATTCACCTTAAGAATGCAACCAGTTCCTCCTGGCTGGAAGGGTCTTATTTTCACTATTTTGACTTCTCTCTCTCTTTCTTCATTTCCTTTTCCTCTTTCCAAAAAGACTTTTCCATAAATAAATTAAAAGGAAATATTTAAAATCCAGTTGATTTGTAATTCCCATTCACCGAAAAAAAAAAAAAGAAAGAAAGAAAGGCTACTGAAGCTGGCACCTGGATTGCCCAGAACCGAGACTGGGTGACTGGGTGCTTTTGTTTGTTTGGGTTTTTTTGTTTTTTGTTTTCGTTTTCCTGATCTCTGCACTGGGATGGGAAATGCAAGAGTCGGAGAGAAGAAGGCGACTAAGCTTGAGATTGCTGTTGGTTTTGAGTTTTAAAAAGATATTTGTGAAAGTCCACCATTCCTTTATGCGCAGAGAACCCCAGAAACAAGCTGCAAAAATGTTCCTGATTTCTATTTACAGGTGTCCCTAGTCACTGCTTCCAGGCCCAGTCCCTCCCCACTTAAGACCCCAAGTCCACCAGACTGGAGGTGAGGGGGCCCAGCAGAGAGTCCTGGAGCTGATGCTGGTGGGTTTGCAGGCTGTGGCTGGGCTGCGAGGCCGTTAAGCCAGGGAGAGAATAGTTTGAGCTCCTGGCGTGGCCCATATTGCCCTGCAGCAGAAGTACCGAGTTCTGGTCTGGACTTTGGGGAGGTGAGAATTCTTCTTCTGAGCTGGACATGAGCGGCTTGCCCCCTTCCAGAGGAGAAAGTTGATTCTGCTTGTTGGAGGAGGAGTTATTGTTTTCGGTGTTCTCCCTAAGAAATAGAGGACAACACCATATGGTTAAAAAAAAAAAAAAAGTAGGTTACAAAAAGTGTGAGTGGAGGGAGGGGAGCTGGAAGGAGGAAAGGGCCATTGTGCAATCAGTCAAATACCCAAATGGACGAGCTGTGCCCTCCCACCCATCCCAAGGGTCCTGGGGGAAGTAAGGAGGCAGAGGAGAAATGGGGAACTATGGACAGAGCAAGTGGGGAGCCAGCTCCTTTCCACTTCCATATTTTAGAAAGCCAGATCAGTAGGACTTATTTGAAACACAAAAATTATTTTCAAAATTTTGTTCAAGCAGTCATTTTTGAATACCTCTCAGCTAGCACCACATTTAGAAGTAATTAAGTTTGAAAGTCTTCCAACAAATGGTTGTTGGTGATAAAGAAAATGATCAGAGGACAAACAGAGCCCCACGCGCAGATGTCTAGAGTGAATCAAGTCAATTGTCCTGTTCCCATCTGAGGAAACAATTAAATGTGGAGTTTCCCTGCCCCTGCCCGGAGGCTGTGGTTTCAGAGGCACAAGACAGGTCATGGGAAGTGGTGTCCGGATCGGCCCGGTGACCTGAGTAAACACAGGGAGCGCAGCCAGTCTCTCCGATTTCATCAGGGAGTGGGCCCTCAGGCCTGGCTTATAGGACAGCCGTTTTGTAACTAAAGTCTAAATGGAACCGTATTGTCCCTGTCCCGTGTTAGTCGCTCAGTCCTGAGTCTGTCACAGGCCCCTCTCAAACCCCTGTCGGACATCCACAACAGCGCACCGTTTCCCAGCAGAGGAAACTTCGAGAGCCCGCACAGCCCGAGAGCCGGTGTGGCGTGCCCGGGCCTCGGTCCGGATGCTCTGTGCTGGTAAACTGGAGGATTTCGAAGCCCCGGCCGCTTCCGCCTTCAGAGTGCTGGCCCGCCCTCGTCGGCCCCAGCGCCTGCCAGTCTCCCCCTTTTCTCTCCGAGCCCTGCCCTCGCAGTCTCTCGCCCACTGCAGCTGAGAGGATCCAGGCTCCGTGCTGTTCCACCCAGAGGGGAACGCAGACGCGACATCTGCGCCCCCTGGCTCGGGAGCGAACAAAGGAAACCCAGCCCTCCCGGGCGCTCAGGTTTCCCCCAGAACTCCTCGGCTTCCCGGAGCGCCCTCGCCGCCGCCGTCGCCTCCCCGCGCTCTTCCGAATCTCGTTCAGAAACTCTACAGCAAATGCATAGAGCCGGGCCAGGTGGACGCGGGTGTTCGCGAGAGGAGGGCGGAGGTGGAGACGGGTTAAAATAAGCTCGCCTTCTGCGTGCCAGAGAAAAGTGCGCTTGGAGACCCCTTCCTCATCCCGGGCGGCTGCGCCGACCGCCAGACAGACCCGCCGCGGCCCCGGGACACGCGCGAGGCAGCCGGAAGAGGAGCAATCCTTTCTGGGCGTGGGGCACCAGATAATGCAGCGCCAGCTCTTCCAAAGCCCTCTTTTCTGTGGATTTCTTTTGAGAGACTCCTCCCTTTATACAGCTAGCGCGGAATGAAGCGGCGACCTCTCGCCCAAAAGCCTACTAAGAGAGAGCGAGTAAGGAACGCGGCGGGAGTGGGGGCAGAGCAGATGTCTCAGGCCAGCTCCACCCCTCTGGGGAGCAAGAGGACAGAGGTTCGCTACCCCCAGCCCCCACCGAACCCCTATCCTCGAGACACCAGTCAACACTTCCCTTGTAGTGGATCTCGAAACTCACTCCGCACCCCCCACCCCCACTCGTCACCCCAGCCAACCAGGGAGGCATGAAAAACAAACCTAGCGCCAGTATTTCCTATGACACGCACACCCCGAGAAACCCACGCGCGGGCGCTCGAATCAAATGACTCCCCATCCCTAGCAAGCGATCGCAGAGTTCATGAACTTTGCTGCAGTACCGCGGAAGCCTGGGCGCCGCCCCGCGGACGGGCTCCAGCCGGCGAGGAGGACGCGGTGGCGGGTGCCAGCGGGGGCGAGAAGGGGCGGAGGGGAAAGGAAGGCTTCCCGGGGTCGCCCGCGCAGCGGGAAGCACGCCGCGTACCTTTCCTTGGCCTCGGCGGCCCGGTCTCTTTGCCTCCGGTTCTTAAACCAGTTGCTGACCTGGGTGGTGGTGAGCCCAGTGGCCTCGGCCAACTCCCGCTTCTCACGAGGCGAGGGGTACGGGTTGTGCGCGTACCACTCCCGCAGCACACCCCGGGACTTCTCCTTGAAGCAGTAGCTGGTCTCCTCGCCATCCCAGATGGTGCGCGGCAGGGGGAATTTTCGGCGCACCCGATATTTGCCCACCGCGCCCAGCGGCCGGCCGCGCAGCTTCTCGGCCTCCACGTAGTGCGCCTTTAGCCACAGTTGCTGCAGCTTGGGATGGTTGTGCGGCGAGAACTGGTGGCTCTCCAGAATCTTGTAGAGCTCGCGGAAGTTCCCGCGGTGGAAAGCAACCACGGCCTTGGCCTTGAGCACGCTTTCGTTCTTGTGCAGGTGGTCGCAGGCGGGGAGCGACCACAGGAACCTGCCCAGACGCTCCAGGTTCCCGCCTTGCTGCAGAACTTCGCACACGCACGCCACTTGCTCCTGCGTGAAGCCGAACGACGGCAGCATCGACATGGCTGGGGCCTGCCGAGGTGCACTGCCCGGGCGCACGCGGCAGGGAGCAGCGCCGAAGAGTCAGGGGGCGGCAGCTTCAGAGAGGGGGGCGCAGCTGCTCCTAACCCCCTCCCTAGGATTTCCGCAGGCGAAAAAGCTGGTCGAAATTTAGGGCCGGGCAGCCGAGGAGGAAGGAGGAGGGGGGCGCGCTGTACACCGAGCGGCCGGCTCTCTCCGCAGCCTTTTGGGCCTCTCTGGCTCCGGCCTCCCGCCGGGTTGATGCTGCTCGTTGCCGGGGAACTTGGTTTCTGTTCTCCCCGCAGCTGCCTTAAAGCGCGCAGCGTCCCCGGCGCGCTGATTGGCTGCGGGCGGCGCCTATCCGGGGCTGGCCAGCCCGCGCGCCGCTGGGCCAGGCAGCGAGGCCGCGCCGCCCCGCGCGGGGAGGGCGCGGCAGTGGAGCCCGGGATAGGGAGTGGTGGGAGGAGAAGGACCCTAAGAGGTGGGAAGCAGGGTGAGAGGGGGGAGGAGAGAACTGCGCTGCCCAGGGGCGGAGGGTGTGAGTGGGTGAGCGCGTCAGGACCCTGCAACGTGAGCCCCCTCTCCAGTGTCACCTAAGGGCAGCCGTGCACATCTCTGCACAAATCAATGACTCCAGACCGTATAATTCCTCTCCTCTCCCTCCGTACCCCTGTTCCTTGCAGACTTGCCCTTTCCCGGTGAGCTCATATTTAATTACCTTAATGTTGGAATGAATAAATAATGGATTGATGAATAGCTTAGGGAACGCGATAAATAATACAAGATCAGAGCTGGGCTCCGGGCTGTAGCCTTTGGAAGAGTGGCTTCTCCCTGGCTGACTTCAGCTCTAGGAGCCTAATTTCCTCCGCCTTTCTTCCTTCATCCCCACCGCCCTCCAAAGGGCACAAGTATTCCCAGTGGATAGCTCTTCCCTCATTTTCAAGAGGCCACGACTATTTGGGACTATGCGGAGAGCTGTTTAGTGCATGTTGCTGAGCAAATAAAGATTCTGAGGGCTCATTTGTGATTTGGTATCTTAACTTTCTGTGGTTTAAGCGGGCAGCCTCTTGGACTCAGTTTCCCCACTGGCCGTTTGCGTTTTCCAAGGCCACCTCTGCTACTGAGGAATGCCGAGAAGCTTTACTTGCTATTAGCAAAAATGCTTTGGGAACCTCCTATGAAAGGCGCTGGAAGGGGTGTAAATTAAATAAAACTGTGTCCGGCTCCAATAGCCATCTGATTGTAACCTAATCCTTGCCCTGCTCTGAGAGGGACACTGCCCTCAAAGCCAGGACGACAGCGGCTCCAGGAAGATTAAATAAAGAGGAGTGTGTGTGTGTGTGTGTGTGTGTGTGTGTGTGTGTGTAGGTTGCAATGCTGGCCTATTTTACTGCCAGGGAAGGAGAAATGTCCAGCAATTTCAGTCCCATCATCTGTTATTTTGTGTATATGTGGAGAATGTTTAGTAAAACTGTACAAACAAATGAAGCTGTAATTATCTTAAGCCTCATTTGCACACCTTGTTCCAAAGCAATTATTAAAAAGATTTTGAAAACAATTAGCATCTCCAAACAAAGATAATCTATTGTCAGTAGCTGAGACTGGCAGCAGATAAGAACAATGCGGGAAGATAAGGGGAGCAGAATGGTAGAAGGAGAGTGACTTTATAACTATACTTATCTCTGATTAGATAAGTTCAAAACAGAATCTTAAGTACACTTCAAAAATGCTTTTGATTTAAATGCACCCTCTTAGTGAATGCGAAAAACAAACTGTAGGCTCTTTAAACTTGCTTGTCTTCTTCAAATATGTTTTGATTACATGAGCCAGAGCCCAGCTCCACAGAACCATTTATATATTAAGACATAAGTGGGAGAAGGAGCACTGCATAGGTTTCCCCTTGTATTATTTATATGGTTTCAAAACAATGTGCCCAGTTCCGAGCACCCTGAAGCATTTTAAACTCATGAAGGGCTTCACCTTCTTGGCTGTCTCTCCAGAGATTCCAAGTAGAGAGAAGCTGCTTCTCCCCTGAACTTCCACACAGTGCATTTTTTTGCATCCTTAAAATTCTGCAGTATCCTATACAATTTGACCTTGGAAATAGATGCTGATATTTCATTACCTTTAGAGTTATTTTTTTAAAATGCAGTCGATGGGTGCATAGTATTTCTTTTCTTCCTTCTTTTTCTCTTCTTTTTTATTTCTTTTTTCTCTCTCTCTTTTTGGTGCATATTATTTCAAAAGAGCCCCTACCATATGGTGTGCCCAATGACTTACTTTCTAAACTGGAAGCCCTGCTCTGCTGAGCCCAAGTCCATGTGTCTGGTGATTTTCCCTCGCTGTCTTATTTTAGTGCTCATGATATTTCAGATAAAGTCTTAAGGAGCTGCAGTGTCCTGCCAGAAGGAACGTCTCTGCTTGGAATAGTCCTTATTGACATGGCAGCTGTGTGAAGACCAGAACGGAGGCTTAAACTCCGCTCTAAAAATCAGTTAATACGTGCTCGCTTCGGCAGCACATATACTAAAATGAGTTCATACGTTCAAGTCTGGAGCAAGTGCGCAGAATTAAAATGTGTGTGTAGGGGGTGGAGGGTCTGTACGTATAGCTACGTCTCTTAAAAGACAAACGGCAAGTTGTGTATAGGATGTACTTTGTAATTAACAATTTTGTATAAGGAAATGAGGCATAACTTGGACAAATAAGGGCAGGTATAAATTTACAGGGGATGATGAGGAGCAGAAAGATGGCAATTAGACACCCATATGACCACCTTTTTTCCTGCTTCCTCCAGACCTCTCCGCCCACTTTTCATCTTTCTTCAAAAGGAACAAGGACGCGAGGACGTTGGCGACAACTGGGGAGATGGCCACGTGGGTGCCGCGAGTGCGGGCACCAGGTTGATGAGATGTGGTGCTAGTCCTCAGAGGCCATACCGGGGCGGCCAGCCTTTCTCCTGGCGTTTAATCCAAATAGATCGCGGAACAAGAAAGAAGTGCCATCCGCTTTGTACCAATGAGCCTACCTACTATTTCGATCCCTTGGTTAGGGAAACCAATTGTTATAAATGTTAATTGTTGGCTCGGATATATAAGGTTTCCCAAAATGGAGCCTTTCAGCGAAAACCACTAAAAGAGGTAAAATGACATGAATTTACAAACCACATAAACCAAATGATCCATTTTAAATCGCACACAGAAAGGTTTGAGTTGTTCTAGTAACTTAAAACCTTTGCTGTCAATGCAAATCACACGAAAAACAGAGATGCGTCGGAGATTTAAAGGGAACGAACAACTATAGCTGCTGCCCTCGCTGCTTCCCCGCGGCTCCTGAGGGTAACGCGGCCGGTGACCGGCGCCCGACGCCAGGTTTCGGCTCCTCTGTGCCTTCTCTGTGCAGGTAACCGCCGGGTGCGCACAACTGGTTTATGGAGAAGGCCAGTGCCCTAGTTGCTGGTGGGGTTTCTCAGCTTGGTCGTTATAAGGCCTTGGTTTAAAAACCTCTGGGTGGAGCCCACTTGCTTCCCTTCTGGCTTGTAGAGAGATGCTTTGGGGCTCCTGGCCAGCTTTCCTGACATTCCTTCGCCATCAAGAACTGCAGCGGGAATCCTACTCTACCTACAGATATTTGGAAGGGAAGAGCACCGGGAGGTGTCTCTTCAACAAATTAGCGTCGTCGCTCTAGGGCACTGCGGAGACTTCCCAAATCCTGACCGCAGTGACAACAACACTTTTTCCTCTGCTTGGTTGGAAACTCCGGGTGCCCTCGACCCTTGGGATCCCGGGCTCCGACGGCCAACGCGGCGCCGGAGCGCAGCCGCCCACCTGCCTCCTGGGGGACCGTGCTCCCGGCGAGGTCTGAATAGGCCGAGGACTCCGGCAGGGAGATTTGCGGACCCCGGGAAGAGAAACTCAAAACCAGTCCATTAGTAAATGAGTTTTGTGTTGTCAAGGTTCTTTCCCATCCACTTGCTGTTCTGAAAAATAGATCACGTTTCGTTATCTTTAGTGGGAATCTGCAACGTGACACCGGATCCGCGCGGCCCCCGCCTCTCTCCCTCCCTCCTTTCCAACCTCGTTCAGCAAGGCCAAGGGGAGCCGGCCGGCCTCCTCGGCTTATTTCTGAACAATGAAGATTTGTCTGTTCCCCTAATATATTTATGTATGTATGGAAGGAGGGAGTTTTCTCCTGGAAACGGGAAGCTGCGAGCAGAGCCTCCCGCTTCCTTGGTGAGAAAATCCAGCGCCAGCCCAAGACTCCGGGAGACTGCCGCCCCCCGCCCACACCTGGACAAACAGAGCGGGCTGCTAGCCGCTCGCTGCTGAAAACCCTGCCGCCCCGCGCGGCTCCTGCAAGTACAGGCTCCACATTGTCCCAGGGGCGGGGAAGGGAGAGGAAGACCAGCACTGAGAGACAACGCTACGAGGGAACTCAACGTGGACGACAGGGTTGGGGTGTGTGCTTGGAGAGCTCATGCTCCCCTGTGTGTGCCCTTCCACGTCTGGTCTCTATGTGTCCCTCTGACTTCTCTCTTTTCATTTTGAAAGAGGAAACTCGTTTATTATGTGTGCGAACCTCCTCGTTTCTCATTTCTCGTTCATTCTCTTATCTCTCTCCCCCTCTCTCCCTCTTTCCCTCACATCCTCAATCTCATTGTTCTGTTTCTTTCTGTCCTTGTCTGTTTCTTTCTCTGTTCCTGTCCCTCCAGTCTCTCTCTCTCTCTCTCTCTCTCTCTCTCTCTCTCTCACACACACACACACACACACACACACACACACCCTTCCCGGATCTCTGCATTTCTCTCTCTCCCGGTCCCCTCCCTTCCGCAAGGCTCTGGGCGCCTGCGCCTGCTTCTTTCTGCGGCCGACCTGAGGTTTCACAGACAGAGGGTGCTGGCGCGGGACAAGTAAACTCTGAAGTCCGGTCAGGGGCGTCGCGCTCATCCTGGAGACCAGCTAAGCTGAGCGGTGGAGTCGTCAAAATGTGGGGAAGCCCGTGGGTAGGGCGGAAGAAGATGGGTTGGCCACCTGGAGGAAAAGGGCCTTCTTTAAGCTGCATTCTGAGAAGGCTGTGGCTCGGGGACTAGCCAATGACCATATCTGAGCCAGAAGATGCCATTCAACATCAGCTGGCAAGCACCTTTCTAGAAAATGCAGGGGAATATTACCAGAATCCATTCTTAAGAATGTTAAGACCCTCTTGTCACCTCAATTAATATCGCCTTAGTGCAAGTTTACAAAAAATACTCAAGAGTCCTTATCTTCCATTGAATTTCCAATCAACTTTGTTCTCAACTAATGTACATCCTGAATACCGCATCTGTCTAAGCTAAGAAGAATTTCCTTTTGGGAGGTGAAAGCCTGCAGCTCCTCCTGTTCAGAGGAAAGTGCTAGTGACGGTAATGCAGGGTGACACTAAATAAACAGTTAGGGTGGACTGAAAAGATGGAGTTAATTATCCAGTGAGCTGCATTTCAGCCCAGACCATCAGGGGCTGATTTGTTTTGGCTCATAGTCCGATGAAGGAGACAAACCACTCTCTTCTCTACATCTCTTAGGGATCCTGATCACTGGTGTCCCAAACGAAACAAAAAACAAAAGCCACTACTTAGGTATCAGTATTTCAATTAAAATCTGGGGTTTTACACCTCTGCAGAAAATGTCCACTCCATTACCCCCTAGCCCTGGAGAGAAGACCCAAAGTGACCCGAAATTGCACTCCTCAAATCCGGTCTTTTTTTTTTTTTTTTTAAGAGGCCCGCTGGTAATGAAAGCGAACATCCAGCATCCCCACCCCATGTCTTCACTTAGATTCTCCCAATTTTATATAACTACAATGTTTATAAAAACTAAGATGTTGGCCTGGTTTTACTCCCCCCCCTCAAAAAAAAAATCAGGCTTCGTGAAATTTAAGATGCAATTAGATTTATTGTTTGCGTGATTCACTGACTATCCGGTTTCTTCAGGTAAGCCTGCACTTATATATAAATCCTAGTAACTTAAAACTTCTCCCTCCCCACTTTACTCTTCCCTCCCTGCGCTCAGCCCCCTCCTCCCCGGCACATTCTGATATTAATAATCCCCGGCTGCCCCTCTTTCCGGGTCATTACGGTACTGCTGGTCTCTAATCAATCCTAATGCGATGGCAATTGGAGTCCCTGATGACTGCGGCTCGGGTTTCTTGTAATGGCTCTACCACATTTTCCTGGACCTCCTCCTTTAACCTGAGATGCCAGGGGGACGAGTCCCTTCTCGGCTGCTGATTACTTCAAGATGTGGGGGCTGGTTTGAGCCGAACGAGAAAGAGACACCCGCACAGCGTGGCTACCACTGTGGGCTGGGCTGCTGGGGTGAGCAAAGGCGGCTGCACACCCGGCGCCGGCACCCGAATGCCTTTTGCTACTCTTTTTTCTTTTCTCCCATTTTCCAGGCCCGAACTCACCCTGGCGGACAGAGACGAAGATTCTTAAAAGCTTTTTTTCTTTTTTCCCCTTCTCCCGGTAGGGAGATGCTTCGTGGTCTCTGGGCCTCTACAGTTCCCGCGGGTTCCCAAAATGCAGCGTCTGCCTGGGCTCTGAGGCCAGGCCTGACCTCGCTCAGGAGTGAAAGCCTCTCTCCATTCTTGAGAGCCAACTCTCTTCGCTCGTAGTTATTCTCTCCCAGTGCAATTCCCTCCTCCCCAATTTTAGTGTACTTGTCCCTGAGAGGAAAAGGCGTCTTACCCATCTTTCTCGCTGACCCTCGACGTCTCTTGCCTTCCTTACTCCAGTAGTGCCTGAAACTCTCAACCGGTTGCTGACCTAAAGCCGAGGTTTCTCTCCCAACCTCTGAGGATCCATCGCTCAGAATCTTTAACCTCTAGGGACAAAGGCCCGGCACTTCTTTCTGGCCGATGCCATTGGGAGAGACAACCAAGAGTTGGAACTTGCGCCGGACCTCCTTCCCCCCGCCCTACGAAATCTCGCTAGCTTCCCCTGTCCTGGTCCAGGCCCCGCAGCGAGATGGTCAGCACCGTCTCGGCATTTGTATTCTTCCATTTCTCAGCCTAAAGCCATTTAGCGTAACCCGAGCCCAGGATAATTGCCACGTTTCTGCCGCGATACTTCTAAAACCAAGATAATGCTTCTGAATTGCGGAAGAAAGTGCTGTGGACAAATTGGGCGATGAGCTGCCGAGATGGATCGCTTTGTTAGGGCGGCCGGTGGTTTGCGACTCAATTAGTGCATTTCTGAGAGCAGCTTGCTCACTGGAGCCGGGTCAGCTCGAGGGGAGCTCCCCCTGTGGCTCCCGGGCGCAAGAAGTTTGCGGGGGTGGAAGGGGGGTGGTGTAAAAGTACTTCAGTCCTGTACCTGCGTCGGTGCGAATCCACGCCATAGGAATGGTTTTGTAGTTCCACACGAATACATTGTTTGGGTTCTAAAGGATCCAGATATTTGCGGACAGAGCTTGACTGCCTCTGCTCCCGAATGGGTCGAGTGGCATTTGTCTGAAGCACTAGTCCTCTGGGCTGTGCGGAAAAGAATACT
>ML105139.1:10854-25615 GCA_003697995.1 Taxidea taxus jeffersonii | reverse complement strand
ACCAATCCAGAGCTGCAGAGCATCAGACCAAAACCTGGGCCTGGAAGGGATTTGGCAAGGCCAACAGGTGCTCCCTCCCCCATTTTTTTTCTTGTTTAAAGATTGTATTTATTTATTTGACAGAGAGAGATACAGCAAGAGAGGGAACACAAGCAGGGGAGTGGGAGAGGGAGAAGCAGTCTTCCTGCTGAGCAGGGAGCCCGATGCGGGGCTCGATCCCAGGACCCTGGGATCATGACCTGAGCTGAAGGCAGACGCTTAAGGACTGAGCCACCCAGGCGCCCCCACACTTTTTTTAAACCAACATTTACTAAGTGTTTGTGTGGCTGGCCAGGGGCTACTGTAGGAGTGAACATGACAGGCATGCATTCTACGGAGGAGACAGAAAACCAACAAGAAAAATATGAGAACTAAGTTCTACAGAGAGAAACAGGTGTAGGAGGGGGCTCTATGGGAAGTCAGGGATCAGAGAAGGCTCTCTGAGGAGGTGACATTTATTCTGAGCCCAGAATCACTTTGCCTTGGGCAGCTGGTCAACAGACAGCACTTGTGGCCATTCACCCACAGGAACAAGCCTGTCTGTTTGTGCAGATGCCCAGCCGCCCTTCGTCAACTTTTTCTCCCTTAGGGCCAAGAAGCCCTTCCCCTAGGAAGCAGCCCTAAACTACTGCGAATCCCACAGGGACATAAACAGTTCTGGAAGTTGGGTGAGGGGCATAACTAGTCTGTAGAGACAAAGGGGCCTGGGATCAGACCTGGAAGAGGCGGATAACAGCAGTGCTCGGTTCATTGGATCTTTGTGGGCATTAAATGAGTACATGCATTTAAAGCATCAAAGCGCACGACACACAGTAAGCGCTCAGGAAGTGGCAACTACCTCGATAAACGATAAGCGTCAATAAATGTCAAAAGTCTGGTTCTGTATTCGGAGGAGGCCAGGCCTTCTTCTTGCGCCTCGGTTTCTGCCGCTGTCCTCTCTGGCCGTGGCACTGGGTGCATTCAGGGTTAGGATCTCCCGAGCCTTTGCACACCCCTGCGGCCTCGGGGCGGTGTACAGTCGAGGAACCGGAGGCCGCAGGGGCATGGGTGGTGGCCTTTGGGAACCGGTGCCTCGGGGAAGCCCACGCCCCGCCCCCGCGATGACCCCGCCCCCCACATGGATGGCCCCGCCCCGGCCTCCCCTCCCAGCCCTGAGCGACTCCCGCCTGCGCGCTCCTTTAAGGCAGCCTGCGGGAAGAGAAGAGCGCGTTTCGCCCCCTCCGACGCCGCCGAGGTAGAGGCTTCACCTTTAAGGCGGCGCGGGGACTGCTGGGAAGGCCGGCGGGATGGAGGCGGCGGGACCCGCTCACGGCTGTGGGTCCGGGTGAAGCCGGGCGGGAGCCGGAACCTGAGCAGGAGCCCGGCCCGAGCCGAAGGCGTAGGTCCGCGCGGGCCGATCCGGTCGGGAGAGGGGCCTCTGGGTCGGCCTAGGGGAGGGGTCGTCGTGGGCGCAGGCTGTGGGAGAACAAGGCCCGCCTGCTGGGAGGGGGCGCGGTCCTGGGTGGCCGGGGGCGGGAGCTCGGCCTTTTCAGGGGAGGGGTCCGCGGGGCGTCGCGCTCGCCTATGGGGAGCGGTCATTGTGGGCGCGGCCTGGTTGGGGGTGACGAAGAAGCCGGCATCTCAAGCCCCTCTAGGGGAAGGGCCTCCCAAGGGGTGGCCTCCCCTAGAGGAGGGGGCTCTCTGACTCGGCCTGCCTGTTGGGGAAGGGGCTGCCCGAGGGGTTGGGGCTGCATCCCCTAGAGGCGCCGGGGTCTCCTGCACGGGGGTGAGGCTCCACGATCCCTGTAGGAATGTCCTCCAGCGCTCCCTGTCCTGGCTAGGGGAGTCCCCGGGGAAGTCCCCAGCCGGCCTGAGCCGGTGGTCTGGGCCGAATCCGGGTCCAGCCTCACCGGCCTCACCGCATTGCGTCTCCCCGGCCGAGACGAGCTGGGCGCGCCCCCTGTAGGCCGAGCGCCGGCACCGTATGGGTTGCCGGCTGGGGGCCCCTGGGCACCCTGGGGACCCAGGCGACCTGGGACCGGAGGTGTTTACCTAATTCGGGGCGGACGGCGGTGTGGCCCCAGGCCCGGCACTCGCCTGCCCGCCCCCTCGCCCTCACAGGCGGCACGCCATGGCTACGATGGTGCTTCCGCGGGAGGAGAAGCTGAGCCAGGATGAGATTGTGCTGGGCACCAAGGCCGTCATCCAAGGCCTAGAGACCCTACGCGGGGAGCATCGTGCCCTTCTTGCTCCCTTGGTAGCTCATGAAGCTGGCGAGGCGGAGCCCGGCTCACAGGAGCGATGTGTCCTCCTGCGTCGTTCCCTGGAAGCCATCGAGCTGGGTCTGGGGGAGGCCCAGGTAGGCTGGTGTGGGATGCTGAGGTGGGAGGCTACGGGAGGGATGGAGCCTTCCAGAGGAATCCTGGCAATGTAGGAACAGAACCGGAACAGGGAACCATGTGGCCTCTGGAGCCCATGGTAAGACCTCAGTAAATATCTGGCAAAAAATGAACCAGCTTTGGAAACCCCAGCTGTGCCTTGCCTCAGAAGAGCCTGATCATCCTTTAGTCCCCACACAGAACCCTGTTCCTGACTTCTCTGATGGGTAGCAGAGGCCAAAAGCATAGGAGAACAAAAAGGAGATCCTTAAGAACTACCCCCTATTCATTTTCTTATTCATTCCTTACAGGTAAATTTTCAAGTGTCTACTATGTGCCAGGCAATCTCTTATGTGCCAGAGACACAGGTCCAACAAGAGACAAGATCTCTGCCCTGATCTATGGGGGAGAGAGTCAGAAACACACATACATTTGTTACATATTGTGATAAGTTCTACAAAGAGAGGAACAAGATCTTGAGATAGCTTGTAGCAGGAGGTCTTATTTATGGGTGAAGGAAGACTTCTAAGGAAGTGACATTTAAGCCAGGACCCGGAGAAAGGAATGAACCGGCCTCCAGAGAAGGGAGGGAGGTGAGAGGTTACATGTGCAAAGGTGCTGAGATAGGAAAGATCTTGTGGTGGGAGAAGAGAGAAGACCTGTCTAACCAGAGCTTCCTGGGGAAGGAGAGGGACAGGAGAGGCCTGTGGACAAGGCAGGGGCCGGATCATGCTGCACCTTAGTAGTTTGGGCCGTATTCTCAGAAAAGCAGGAAGCCGTTGGAGGGCTTCAGTAGTCAAAAGATACAGTCTGCCTTTGATTTTAAAAGCTTCCTTTGGGAGCGCCTGGCTGACTCAGTAGAATGTGTGACTCTTGATTCTGAGATTGTGAGTTCGAGTCCCTTGTTGGGTGTAGAGATTACTTTAAAAAAAAAAAAAAGAGTCTTAAAATAAAAACTCCCTTTGGCTGAGGTGTGGAGAATGAACCATATGGAGCACGTCAAGGGTGGAAGCAGGTGGCAGGTAGCTAGCAAGCCACTGCCGGAATTCAAATGAGGAATGGTAGCTTGGACTACAGAGGTGGCCACGAGGGAGGAGAGAAAGGCCCAGTTCTAGATGTTCTGGAGGTGAAGTAAGGGAGAGAGAGAGAGAGAGAGGAGGGCAGAGTAACCCAGATTGTGGTTGGAGCAAGTGAAGGGGGCAAAAGAGTCCACATGATCAGGGGTTCTGTTTTGGTCCTCTTGACACTGGGGCTGCCAGGACGATATGTTGATGGAGATAATTCAGGAGGCACTGGAGTGGACAAGGAGTACACACTTTCTCCAGGGCAGAGTGTTGACTGAGATGCCGTCTGGCTCCATAAATCCTGGGCGGGTGGTATCGTCTTGGTTTCCTTGTCTTCAAAGTAGGGCTCATGCCATCTGCTGTGTATACTTCCAGGCTGTTTAGGGAATTTTTTAAAAAGCTAGTGGTCGTGAAAACACCTGTCACTTACGCATTTGTTAGTCAACTAGAAAGTGCGGGGTCCCAGACAGCCTGGCCCTGTGGCAGTGCAAGGTGCTGGTCATGCCCTCCCTGGCCAGTTGGCTGCTGGGTACGGAGAGAAACACACAGGGGTCTCCCTCCTAGTGTACGCAGACACGACACAGATGGGCAAGAGGATGGCATGGAGGGAAAGTGCCCTTCTTTCCTGGGGTTGCAGGAATGACCCCGGCTGTGAAGGGTGGAGAAAGAGCAGAGCCTGTGTGAGGCTCCAAGGCAGGAAGAACCTAAGGGCTCAGGAAAAGAGTCCTAGAGGTTGGAAAGATGGGTAGGGGCTGAAGCTGGAGCCTCTGGGTCCCCTTCCCCTCTGGTTCCCAGGGGGCTTGGAACACATATACCTCTCCTTTCTAGGAGCTGCATAAGGCCAGGGGCTTACCTTGGCAGAAATCAGGATGGGGTCTTTCCGTGTCCCTTCAGCCACTTCTCAGGATTCTTAGGAAATTGCTAGCCCTGGGGTAGGGGGCACTGGGATAGTGGTTGTGGCAGCAGAGCTTAGGTACAACTCCCAGGAGAGACAAAAGAAGAGAACAGCTAGCTCAGGGAAAGCGCAGAACCCCAGCTAGCCCTCTTCGTGATCAGCTCAGTGAGGTGGGAACTGGGAGTTTTAATGCAGAGGACTAGCTAGAGGCCCAGGGGAAGGGATGGACTTTGTCAGAGCCCAGCAGAGCCAGCCTGGGAACCCAGGGCCTGACCCCAGCAGGAAGGAGCTGGGGGCGGGGGTGGTCCCAAACCTCCTGGGTTCAGGTCCTGGACTAGGGTCTATTTGGGGCCTTTGGGGGAAATTCCCTTGATGAAGGGAGAACTTGGTGGCCCTCAGCCCTGTAGGCAGGGCCAGGCCCCAGCATCCTGGGAGGCCCAGGCTGGGGGTGGACAAGACTAGCCCTCATCCTGGCTGGCTGGCACCACAGGTGATCCTGGCGCTTTCGAGCCACCTGGGGGCCGTGGAGTCAGAAAAGCAGAAGCTGCGGGCTCAGGTGCGGCGTCTAGTGCAGGAGAACCAATGGCTTCGAGAGGAGCTGGCCGGAACCCAGCAGAAGCTGCAGCGCAGCGAGCAGGCCGTGGCCCAGCTTGAGGAGGAGAAGCAGCACCTGCTGTTCATGAGCCAGATCCGCAAGCTGGATGAGGACACATCCCCCAGTGTGAGCCCCTGCCACGGCCGCTGCAGGGCCATCGGGCGGGGGGCCTGGGAGCAGGGAGGGACACAGAGTCCACTGGGCTCTGACCCAGCCGCTGGCACACTTGGGTTGCCACGCCACTCCTTCCCTGATACTCATTCTGTCCTCAGGAGGAGAAGGGGGACGTCCCCAAAGACTCACTGGATGACCTGTTCCCCAACGAGGAGGAGCAGAGCCCAGGTGCAGAGGGGCGGCCGGTTCTGGGGAGGGGGAAGGGAGGGCTGTGGGAACTCCTTGTCCTTGGGACCCAGCGGTCACCAGAAACGGTGACCGGAAGTCCACCGTGTTCTTTCCCACCGCGTTTCTGATCATCACAGCCCAGCATGCTGGAGTCATCAGGCAGGTCTCATGTGTTGCTTCTCTCCCCCTAAGCTCTGAGGAACAGGTATCGCAGTGGAGAGCTTTGGAGCAGCCTGGCCTGGGCTGAAGTCGTGCTCTGCCACTAGTCGTCCTGGGACCACTGGTTTCCTCCCTCTCAGCCTCCTCTGAGGGTTAAGGAGGACGCATGCACAGGGCTGAGCCCGAGACCCGTGTTCAGCTTGCTAATGGCGTCGAGCCCCCGTGTCCGAGTCTCCCTCCTGCAGATGGGAGGCTGCAGCTCGGGGGTTAGGCGGCTTGCTCTACAACACACAGCTTGAGGAATTGGGGCTAGGACTCTACCCACTCTACGGATGGGGAAACTGAGGCAGAATAGCTAGTGACTTGCCCAGGGCCACATGTCGGGTAGGTCAAAGGCATGGCTTGCATGTGCCAGCCCAGCCCCAGGGGGTAGTCGGTACATCTGATCTGCCCTTGGCCTTGCAGCCCCCAGCCCTGGAGGAGGGGATGTGGCTGCCCAGCACGGGGGCTATGAAATCCCAGCACGGCTCCGCACCCTGCACAACCTGGTGATTCAGTACGCCTCCCAGGGCCGCTACGAGGTGGCCGTGCCACTCTGCAAGCAGGCGCTTGAGGACCTGGAGAAGACCTCGGGCCATGACCACCCTGACGTCGCCACCATGCTGAACATCCTGGCTTTGGTCTATCGGTGAGGGTACCTCTGGTCACAAGCATCCGTGAGAGTCTGCATACTGCCTGAGGGCTCAGCCCTGGGTCATAAACCCCCGGTCCTTGCTGTGGGCCAGGACTGGGCAGCTTGGCTCTACCAGGCAGCCTGGCCACAGAGGAGGAGCTTATGCCCAGAGAGGCCTGGGCCTCCAGGGTGCCTAGGGCCTCCCTGAGTCTGGGCTACAGATAGACTTACTGGAGGAGAAAGGCTTGGGCATAACTAGGGATGGGGACAGCACCTGAGGACTCTAAGGACACAAGGGAGGCAGCCCAGGTCTTTGGGGAAAAAATTAAAAAAAAAAAAAGAAGAAGAAGAAGGGTCTTTGGTGAAAGAGTTGCCCAGAACATGAGAGGGTTGGAAAAGTTTTCCTTGCCGGAAAGAACAGTATGAGCAAAGGCCCTGGGGAGTAACAACAAGGTGCACTGGGCCTGAGGAAGTGGGGGTAGAATCCTGGGGAGTCTGGCACATCATATCCAGTACTCGACGCCCTGGTGAGCTGTGAGTGAACTGTTCAAAGTCCCCCCAAGCCCCTAAAGGGCAGAGGCTGACCATGTCTCCCCAAGCCCTGCGTCATAATCACGTCCACTCATCAGTAAATACCAGAGGAGTGACCATGGGGATCTGGAGCCAACAGAGGGAGGGCCTTGGGCTGGAGGACACCCCTCACCGTGCTTCTGCCTGCACTCAGGGACCAGAACAAGTACAAGGAGGCTGCCCACCTGCTCAATGATGCCCTGGCCATCCGTGAAAAGACACTGGGCAAAGACCACCCGGCTGTGAGTGAGAGTGGGTGGGAGGTGGGGTCTGCCCCCTGTCCTGCGCTGGGCAGGGCCCAGGGTCACTGTCGATTTTACCCACCCTCCCCCAGGTGGCCGCAACATTAAACAACCTGGCAGTTCTATATGGCAAGCGGGGCAAGTACAAAGAGGCCGAGCCCCTGTGCAAGCGGGCGCTGGAAATCCGAGAGAAGGTGGGAGCAGGCAGGGCTGGGCAGGCCAGCAGGGCTTAGCAGGCAGGGGCCGAGGGCAGCCCTGAGCCCAGCCACTGACTCTCACTCCTATCCCAGGTCCTGGGCAAGTTTCATCCGGACGTGGCCAAGCAGCTGAGCAACCTGGCCCTGCTATGCCAGAACCAGGGCAAAGCCGAGGAGGTGGAATACTACTACCGCAGGGCCTTGGAGATCTACGCCACCCGTCTTGGGCCTGATGACCCCAATGTGGCCAAGACCAAGAACAACCTGGTACCCTGAGCCAGGAGTGGGGCAGGGCGAGGGCAGGAGTCCGGGGGAAGGAAGGAGAAGGCTCAGCTCCCCACATCCCCACTCACTCTCTGGGCCCTTTCCTCCAGGCCTCCTGCTACCTGAAGCAGGGCAAGTACCAGGACGCGGAGACCCTGTACAAGGAGATCCTCACCCGCGCCCATGAGAAAGAGTTTGGCTCTGTCAACGGTGAGGCTCAGACTACCATGTGCCCCGGCTCACACCGCGCAGGCCTGGCCGGCCTTCAGCATCCAGGGCAAATACTTGAGCTTGGCGGGCCTTTGTGGGGTCTGGCTGGTTCCCAGCCATGTGTACGCACGTGTGAACACACACACCTAATTCACACAGCCTCCTGGGTCCTGCTGGTGCTGCCTGTACCCTTAGCAGAGTCTTCCCCTTCCTCCGCTGGGCAATTCCTGTTCACCCTGAGGGCCCACCCCAAATGTTTTCCCGGCTGGGAAGCCACCTTCCGGCCCCCAGTGGTCAGTCATTTCCTGCTCTGGGGTCACCCAGCCTGGCCTGTCATTCAGGCCCAGCATGTGTCCCAGGCGTTTAAGGGCCTGCTCCCCCCAGCCCTCTTTCCCAAGCCCCTCAAACACAGGCCCGTGCCATGTCATCTCCGTGTTCCAGAAGAGGGTCAGTATTGTTTCGAGTCTGTTTTTTGTTCACTCATTCATTCATTCATACCTTCATTCATTCAACAAAGCCCAATCCTGATCCTTCTTGGGTACCCCCGACCTCCTCCCCAGACCCCAGTCCTATGTTTCAACCAGGAGAAGCCTATATGGGAGGCTGGTGACGGCCCCCTTTTTCCCCCAGGGGACAACAAGCCCATCTGGATGCACGCAGAAGAACGAGAGGAGAGCAAGGTAGCTCTGTGGGCAGGGCTGGGGTGGTCTGGGGAGGCAGGGTGAGCCGAGGGATATGCAGAGGGGAGGGACTTCTGCCACCTCCCCTGACCATTCCTTCCCCCAGGACAAGCGCCGGGACAGCACCCCCTATGGGGAATACGGCAGCTGGTACAAGGCCTGTAAAGTAGACAGGTGAGGACCGCAGAGCTGCAACTGGGACAGGCGGCAGGGAAACAGCATCCTGGGTGGGGGCCCAGTCCAGGCTCCACGCTCCATAATGCTCACCGCCAGCACGCGCGCGCGCACGCACACACCCCTCTGTGTCAACTTGTCTTTCGAGCACTGGGTCATAGGCCACCTGTCCCAAAAAGGCTTTCTGCACTGGGACAGCCCGATTATCTTGCCCTTGGGTCTCCAGCTTTTAGTCCTGGTGGCAACATCCCACTTAGGGCTCTGGGGCCAGGTCCCCAACCCTAGGAACCTGGGGTGATTCCAAGACAGGAGAGTCTAAGTAGGCCTAGCACAGGGCTGGACACAAAAGGGGAGAGATTCTGGTCAGTGGGATGGTTCCTCGGGGCCCCCTGTGGGCCGGAGGCTAGGATGGGCCCGGTTCCCCGGGGAACACGGAGCTGGACACCACCCTGCCGTCCCGTCTACAGCCCCACAGTCAACACCACCCTGCGCAGCTTGGGGGCCCTGTACCGGCGCCAGGGCAAGCTAGAAGCTGCACATACACTGGAGGACTGTGCCAGCCGCAGCCGTAAGCAGGTGGGCCAACAGGCATGGGGGTGTGGGCAGGGACCTGGGTGGCCGTGTGTGTTCCCGTCAGGATTCAGGGCTCCAGCTGATATGCCCTGCTCCTCCCTCAGGGCCTGGACCCCGCAAGCCAGACCAAGGTGGTGGAACTGCTGAAAGACGGCAGCGGTGGGCGCGGAGACCGCCGGGGCAGCCGAGATGTGGCAGGGGGTGCCGGGGCGCGGCCTGAGACTGACTTTGAGGAGGCAGGGCCTGCAGCTGAGTGGAGCGGGGTGAGTCTGGGGGCTGGGCTGGGCCAGGAGGAGGGCTAGTCAGTGCAGCAGAGAGAAAGACTGGTCGCCCCTGCCCTGCAGGACGGCAGTGGCTCCCTGCGGCGCAGCGGCTCCTTTGGGAAGCTCCGAGATGCCCTGAGGCGCAGCAGTGAGATGTTGGTGAAGAAGTTGCAGGGTGGTGGCCCCCAGGAGCCTCCTAACCCCAGGTGAGCCTCTGCCCCGATGGGCCTCCACCGGGGTGAGCCTCTCAAGAAGCCACCCGGTAGCCCGACCCCAGATGAGCTCCTGACCCAGGTGAACTCCCTCATCTCCCGCGAGCTCCACCACCCACCAGATGTGCTGGCATTCCTTTCTCCTCAGGATGAAGCGGGCCAGTTCCCTCAACTTCCTCAACAAGAGTGTGGAGGAGCCTGTCCAGGTATGGCCGGGTGGGTGTGGGGGTGTGGGGGCACTGGGCAGTGAGGCCCAGGCCCCAGGGCCCAGAGAGACTCTACGGCCTGTGTACTGGCGGAGCTTGTGGGTCACGTCTGCTCATCTGAAACCTTTCCAGCTCTGTGCCGGGTCTGGCTTTGGGCTGGACCCTGGGAAGACAAATGAGGGAAACCCAGCTCCTGCCGGGGGTGGACGTGCAAGTGGCCAGGGCCAACACAGTGACTGTGGAGGTGGGCGGGAGGGCCAGGGTCTCTGGATGATTGGGCCCCACGCAGAGGGGCAGCCCCACGACACTGAGCCACCCGCCTGCTCTGCCCACAGCCTGGAGCTACAGGCTTCTCTGACAGCCGCGCCCTCAGCTCCAGCTCCATGGACCTCTCCCGACGAAGCTCCCTCGTGGGTTAATCCTGAAGGGGCAGCCGATTGCCAGAGCCTCCACCCGGCACTGCCCCCACCCCCAGCCCTTCGCATGGGCCTGCTGCTTGCCCCACCTGTCTCTCCCAAGGACCCCCGTCTTTTCTGTTCAATCTCAGGGTAACCTCCTCCCTTGTCATCTCAGCCTGAGCCCTGGAGGCTGGGCCTGCCCGCTCCAGCTCCGCCCCTTATTTATTCCATCCAGCAGGGCCCCCTCTTTAGGTTCAGGGCCAGGTGAGAGGCTGGCCAGTCTCCCAAGATAGAGACTCAGTGGCCCGCCCTCACCAGCCCCCCCATCCCCACCCCCCCGAGCCAAGAACACTAAGCACCTGCGGTCCCTTCAGCACTCCTTCTGCCCCCCACCCCCCGGCCGTTGCTTCTGTATATAGAGAAATAAGTTATTGGCCGCGCCCCTCCCCTCAGTCCACGGTACTGCCCGGTTATGCCCTCACCGTGCCCTTCTCTAGTGGTACCGCCCAGGCCTTAATCACCCCCATTCCGTGCGGTGGTATCTTCCAGGCTCTACATCTCGGGGGGCGGCGCCTCCCCAAAGGGTTCCCTGGGCCTTCTCGCGCTCCTCCTGGCCTCTGAGGGACGCGTTGAGCCCCATCACCGCCCCATGCCCCAGGACGGAGAGCCCTCCCCTTGCGGGTCCTCTCACCGCCGGGTCCCGCCCAGCGTCCCGGTCTTATGCACTGCCCCTCCCGCCCGGCCCCGCCCAGGCACGGCCTGACCCCGCCCCGGGCACCGCCCGTCGAGCCATCCTGCCACGCCTCTCCCGTCGCCTGCAGCTTCTTGCTAGGGGCAGTGATGGCCCCTGTGGCAGGAGGGGCTGCCCCAGTTGCGGGGGTGAGGCGGTCTCTCTCTATTTTCAAATGTTGCTGTAGAAATAAAGACCGTTTGAATCTGAGCCGGGCTTGTTTTGGGGGCGGAGGCCAAGGGCCCCTAGCGTCTCTAGGTTGGGGGTGAGGTCGGGAGAGGCTGCGAGCGAGAGTGAGCGAGGGTGTGCGTGTCGCTCACGTCCGGTCCGGCGCTGCTGGGGCCCAGATATTTTGCTTCTTTCCCGGATTTGTTTGGAGGCCTCACAGGTTGAGTTTTTTTCTAACAACCTTCATCACTGAAGTTCTGGAGACCGCGGGCTTTGAACTCTGCCCCTAACTAAGCTGTTTTATTTTGAGCGAGTTACCGAGACTAGACCTTTTCCATCTATAAAATGTGGGTGACGACACCCTCGGGGGCTGCGTCTGAGTTAGGAGTGCCAGCACACCAAGAACCCCAAATAAGTGAACTTCTGATGCTAACAACTCCGGGAACTGCGAGGGTAGGGATGACTGCCTTTGCCAGACAAACATGGAACGTGGCAACCCCAGCCCTAAACTGACCTCTTACGGTCGGGACGGGTCAGCTGTCCTCAAGCCTAGGTACAGCTATAGGGAGCGAACTACAAGCCCCAGAAGGCAATGCGCGGCGATGATGGGGCGTGGGCTGGGAGTTGCGGCCTCGGGTTTACGCCGGCGCAACGGCAGGCGCGGGGGTGGGGGGGTGTTGTCGGGCATAGCAAAGAGACTACAAGTTCCGAGAAGCAACGCGGCAAGGCCCCAGTCGGGAATGTTTGCGCCTGCGCATCGCGGGCGGGGCCTCTGGGGCGGAGCGGCCACCATCTTGGAACGGGAGGCGGAGCAGAGCTGACTGGGAGCGACCGAGCGGGCCACCGCCGCCGCCATGAACCCCGAATAGTGAGTGAGCCCCGCCCGCGCCGTCCGGCGCAGCCTCGATCCCGAGTACGGGGCTGTACGCTTACCGGGGTTGTCCGGCCTGGGTCAGGACGGAGCGGCGCCCCCACATCCGGGTCCCTCTTCCGCTGACCCCCCCCCCACATCCGGGTCCTGCCCCTCCCCCCGGGGGGCCCCAGGACCCCGGCTCGGCACCCCGAGTTCCTGCACCCGGGACCCAGACACTGTGACCCCAAGGGGCACTACTTCAGCCCGAAGCACCGATTCCTAACAGGCCTATTGGTCAGGTGGCCCCGCAGCCTCGGTCTCTCCAGGCCTCAGTTTCCCCACCTGCTGCTTGCAGTGGCGGTCTGGGTGCTGACTACGGTCCCGGCGATTTGGAGCCTGTCCAGACTCGGGCCCTTTAGGTCTGAGAGTAAATCTTTTCTGTTTTTCCCGTTCTCCCGGAATTCGGTTCCCTGGGCTGGGCAGTCGCGGGAGGCCCCGAGGGACTGCTCTGGGTCGCTCTCCCGGAGGTCCTCCCCTCGGGGGCTGCCGCTTCGGCCTTTGCTGGGTCTAGCTGCCCTGCCGCTCCTGGAGGCCAGTCCCTTCCCGCCTTCTCCTCACCTTTGTGCAGGCCCCCTGCGCCACCGTCACACCCCTTCCCTTCGCCGTCACGCTGCCGATGAAGTTTAGATGAATGTGGCATTTGTTTCTCCCCTTCCAGTGGGATTCTCTGTACCTCAGACTCTCCTCACTTCTTGGTCACTCCCCCTGCGGGTAGGTGGCCCACATCTCTGCCCCGGACTTTTCCTGACCGTCTTCCCCCAGTGTCAGTTGTCGTTTTCCTCTTCTGCCACTTCCTATTTCTCCTCCAGATCCAGGCCTCAGATTTCCTTGGGGAAGGGTGAAGCGCTGAGCTGGATTATAAGGGACACAGAAGGGAACCAGCAGGCTCTCACAGAGACTCTGGAGTCTGAACCTGGTTTCCAGTCTTAAAGTTAACAGCTGTGTAACTTAGGGCAAGTCACTTCCCTCTTCTGACCTCTGGTTTCCTCATTAGTTGGGAATAACCCTGTCCACTGCAGAGGGCTGATGTGAGGGGCTTAAATGAGATGATGCATTGGCAGTGTTTAACATAGGGCCGGGTGCAAAGTAGGAACTCAGTGCATTTTAACTGCTGTCGTTGCTACTCGTTGGCCACCGCTTAGAGGCTTCATACCAGGCTCTTTACATAGATACTCACTTAACAAGTTCTAGGCTGGGCCCTAGCTTCCGTTTCTGGGACCTCCCCTGCCAAGCCAGATCGGCCCCAGGGCAGTGACGGGGGTTTTCTAACTAGCCCCTACTGGCCCAGAGACCACAGAGTCTGTCAGGTGTCAGGGTAGGACCCCAGCTTTTTCTCCTAATGATGGTGATCCTTGGTAGGTTATGTCCCTCCCTGTCTGTGCCTCAGCTTCCTTCTCTGTTAAGTGGAAATTCAGACTCAGTCCTTTGGGCCAGCTGTAATATGGGGGGTCGTCAGCCCTGTTCTTCCCAGGACTTGTGGGAGGATATTGTGAGCACCTAAATACTCTGAACCAAGGCCAGCCTCACAGCGTGGGAGAAAGCCATAGTTGTGACTGTAGGATGGCATGACGGGTGGGCTCTCTGCCTTCCTTCATGCCTTCCCATCCTTTCTCTCTAGTGACTACCTGTTTAAGCTGCTTTTGATTGGTGATTCGGGCGTGGGCAAGTCATGCCTGCTTCTGCGGTTTGCTGTGAGTAAGAAGCCTCCCGTACCATCCCCCCGGGGGTCCTGGCTGGTGGCAGGAGGGAGAGGGGGCAACCCAGAGCACAGTGGTTGCAAGACCTTGGAACCAAGGATGAAGTCGCAGGACCTTCTAGTAACGTCTCTGACTGAACAAAGACACAGGGCTGGCAGGTTGGGGCGCTGAAAGTGGGGGCTTAGCAGTTACAAGCTTGGCCGGGGCAGGGACCTGGAGGGACATTTTCCAGATGGGCTTTGGGCCTGTTCACCTAGGCCATTTTGTTGGTGCCTACCTTTCCAGGATGACACATACACAGAGAGCTACATCAGCACCATCGGGGTTGACTTCAAGATCCGAACCATCGAGCTGGATGGCAAAACCATCAAACTTCAGATCGTGAGTATTGCTCTTCCTAGTCCCTGGTACAGAGGCAGCCGCCTTGGGAGGGGTGGGGCTCTGGGCAAGTAGCCCGGCACTGACCTGCCCTTCTCTCCTGCTGTCTTATAGTGGGACACGGCTGGTCAGGAGCGGTTCCGGACCATCACTTCCAGCTACTACCGGGGGGCTCATGGCATCATTGTGGTGTACGATGTCACCGACCAGGTACTCCTCAGGTCACATCAATTTTGCCTCCTCGGCTTCAGGTCTTTGGTTCTTGTTTTGTTCCAGGTTTTGGGGTTGTTGTTTTTTTGTTTTTAGGATTTTTTTTTTTTTTTTTTTTAAAGTAACCTGCACACGCAGCATGAGGCTTGAACTCACAATCCCTGAGATCAAGAATCACATGCTGTACTCACTGAGCCAGCCAGGCGCTCCAGGTCTTTGATTCTTATTTCCTTTTACTCTTCCCGTCCTCCCTTCCAGATGCTGCCTGGAAGGGAGACTGTGCTTGGACTCATTTCGCAGGGAGGGAAACCGCTGCAGAAGTGCATTCTGCTCAGGCCCTAGTGAGGGGCGTTGGCAGAAACGGGGTTCACACCTCCTGGCTGAACTTGCCGCCTTACTCTAGAGTTTCTAAGCACCTGTGTTTCGAGGGGGTTTAGTCAGCTGGTCGGTTGCTGTGCTGGGCCCATGGCTTCCTGTGTGAAGACACTGTGAGAATCGAGTGCAGAGCTTTAGATGGACGAGGGAGCCGGCACTCTGGGCGCATCATGAGCA
>RCUC01144131.1:0-38203 GCA_003697995.1 Taxidea taxus jeffersonii | reverse complement strand
AAAAATTATTTATTTATTTGACAGAGATCACAAATAGGCAGAGAGGCAGGCAGAGAGAGGGGAAGGGGGGGAAAGCAGGCTCACCGCCAAGCAGAGAGCCCGATGTGGTCCACCCCAGGACCCTGGGATCATGACCTGAGCCGAAGGCAGAGACTTAACCCACCGAGCCACTCAGGCGCCCCGTTGAGATAGATCTTTGAAGTAAATCATAAAAAGTACTTCTTCAAAACAGGTCTCACAATATCATTGCTAATAGTTAATGATAAACCAGTGAACATTCCCTTTGTACACTCTCATAGTATCCGTACTTCTTCATGCCTCTTGCCTCCATTTGTATTTATGATATTATTAGTAGTGTTACCATCCAGTATTGATCCATAGGGAGGAAGCCCAATCCTAAAATATGTTTGCAAAAAAATAAAATAAAATAAATAAAATCTGCTTGCAAAATTCCTCTCAGAGACAGAATGTACCTTTTGCTTAGGAATATGCTGTGGAGCATGTTTGTCTAAAGAGAAGCGTCTATGGAAACAAGAAGAATGGCCTAGAAGTAGACAATGTCAGGTGGCAGGTGAACCGATCCTCTCCTTTATTCAAAGGACTGGTGATTCTATCATCTTCTTCAGTTACAAAAGTGGAGTCAATGTTGAAGACTCTCGTGGGTTACTTGACTCAGGTTCTACAAATCACATAAAACTTTGGTGGGTTGCCTATCAGTTTCATTCCCAGGAACTCAGGATTCATTTCCTCACTGCCAGTGAGATTGCTTCAGAAATCAGCTCATAACATGAGACCTGCTTCATTGGAAGATAATCATAGTAATGTGACTTGAAGGGTTTGGAGCTCTCATACTTAGTCTTGCCACCTTGGGATTCCTCCTTTCCCTGCTGAGGTCACTGAGTTTGCAGTTCTTCTCAGCCACATTCTAGAAACAAAGAGAACTCTTATAAAGGATGATAATATTTAAATATTAAAGGCTCTCCTTGTGTGTTATAACTTTATGCCAGGGATTCTCATCCCTTTTGCAAGTTAGAATTAGTTGAGGAAATTTTTAAAAAATATCAGTGCTCAAACTCCTTTCCAAATGAATTAAATCAAGATCTTTGAGGTAGAATCTTGGCTTTGTACATGTTTTAAAAATCTTTAAGCCATTCTAATGACGAGCCAGCATTATCATCATCATCATTATTATTATTATTATTTGTTTCCTAAATAAGTATTTAGACTGCTACTGTCTCTAAAAATTAATTTTTGTTTTTGGGAAACAGATGTTCACTGGTATGTGCTTTACTCTATGTGCCTGTTCAGAAATTAGCCAGATACCACCACTAAGTTCATGTGTCCTTTATTCTTGTTTATCTCTGTCACTACAGGAAACCCCAGACCAACCCTTCATTTCTACATTGTAATCTACATCTGACTCTGAATATTAGTACCCATTTCCCATCACCCTCAACTTTTGAAACCATTTGATTGTGTTTTAAAAAAGAGTCACTTTAGACATAATTCAGGTCCTCTCACAGTTGAATATGAACTGTCTTACAAGAAGAATGCTGTACTTAAAACCTTATAGACTTGTGTGGAGTCTTTAATATTGCCAAAAAGGTCTGGAAAACAAACAATGAAATCATGGAATTAATAATTAGGCTTCTACTTCTGTACATAGGCTGCAGGTTCTTGTTATGGAAGTGTTATGTTAAGTGTTGGCTTAATTTGGGCTCTCTTGGTTACTGGACTAGAAACAAACTATAAGCTGTGATCCTAGTTCTTCTCAGTATTTATCGCTGTTATGCTGCTCAAATGTGTAATCTCCAAAGTTTTAAGTGTAACTGTGCAGTTGCTGTTCCATAAAATGATCCAATAAATGTACTCAAAAAAAGAGGAGGGGGGAAGGGGGAGGGGGAGGAGGAAGAGGAAAACAATAACAACAACAACAATAAAGGGAAAGAGAGGAAAGAAAAAAAATCTGACATGACCCTTAGAAATGGAGCAATTGGCATCAGAAACTCTATACTTGATGGTGACGTGTTAAACACCAATGCAGATCTGGATTGATCATGTCTCCAGATAATAATAGTTCATTCTCCCTAAAGAATAACCAAAGAGATTGAGAACTGTGCTAAGATTGAGAACTGTCCGTTCCTGTGCTAAGAAATTCTGTCCCCAAGATAGTTTCCCATCTCTGTGCTAAATAACTCCAGCACAGAGCATGCTTTCCTTTTCGTGTGTCGAAAAACATTGGCCTTAGGCAAAAATTATTAGATCCTTGCCCCAGAAAGTGTTTGTTTCTTGAAGATAAGATTATGAACCAAAAAAAAAAAAACCAATGATCATAATTAGCTGTCTACTCATCATTACTCACTTTAAGATTCTTTCTGTGTCCAACAATACAAGTTTCATGTCATGAACTTTACAGAAACCCAGTCAGTTCCCTGCCTTGAAAAACTATAACATCCAGCCCAAGCCTTAAAACTTGACTTTCTCCTTCTGAGACACTACTCAACTTCTGGCAAAACAGTATTCTCCTTTATTATAGTCAATCTGACATATAAGTCTGCTTATTAAACATCAACATTAGCTTTTCTGATGGACATTTTGGAAAGTCAAAATCTGATAGAACACACAAAATTTTTCTTCTTCATCTCCTGGTATATGTTAGTTATGCTACTTAAAAGTATTCTCTTGGTTCTTAGTATAACTTTAAGTAACATATAAAAAGTTTCATTCTTAATGTACCAAATTCAATATCTTTTGAATCCCCATTAATAAAGACTAAAGATTCTTCATTAATAGAAACAGAAATAAATGCATATACATATTTTCCCATTTACTCTATCTCTTTTTAAAAGTTTTACTTTGAAATTTGTCATCATTTATAGCATTTATCTTCCTGAAGCTGCTTAATCTCATCTGGAAATAAATCCTTATCATAGTGAGTAAAATCCTTTTACCATGTTTTTTCTGATCAGCACCTGATTTTTCAAATGTAATATATATATATATATATATATGTATCTGTATACATATATATATAAACCTCTCTGCCCACATATTTTAATGGGCCTCATTGGTATGCTCTTACGTGTTGAGAATGTCTGCTACTGCTTTAGATTTGAATGACAGCTTTGTGGATTTTATAATAAACATTCTTGCATTGCTTTTTATTTTCCTCTGGACTGTGTGGAGATTGCTTTATGGCATCCTGGCATTAGATGTGTCAGTGGGAAATATCTGGAAGCCTGGGGCCACCCTGATAAGACTGTTAATCTTTATTTGCAAGAGGCATGATATTTCTGCTAGGATATTTAAAAAAAAATTCCTTTATCTTTGAAGTTCAGTAACTTCATTAGCATATGTCCGGGTATTTATTTTCTGTGTCAATTTCTTTTTCTTTCTTTCTTTCTTTTTTTTTTTTTAACAAAACACTGTAAGCTCTTTCAATTGACATATTTGTTTTTCTTTTGAGAATACCTTCTATTACATAATGGTTACTTCTTCCTCTTCTATTTTTATAATTTTTATTTGTTCTGTTCTCTTCTTTTAAAGAATGAAATTATTCTTAAGCATCTTTTCTGTCATGTATTCTACTTTTTTTCTCTCTCTTATAAGTTTAATTTCTTTACAATGTTCCTCTGCATTCAATATGATTTTCGTAGTCATTCTTCTAGGTAACTAATTTAGTCTTTAATTTTGTCTCAATTTTTATCTCTTTTTCACAATTGTTACTTGTAATTTCTTTTGGTTCTCAATTAGTTTCCTTCTATTGTGGTCTCATTTTTCATCTGATGCTTTTAGAAACTCATTTTTGAAAGAAATCTCATCTCTCAGAACCATGTTCTTTCTTATTATGTGCCCTTTCAGATAAGTCTTTTTTCTTCTCTTTTGTTTCCTTTGAGATTAGATTATTTGACTATCTTTTGCAGACAATAATATCCTCTCTCCCACCTTTTTTTTTAAATTAAGGTATACTTGACACGTAACATTGCATAAGCTTAAGGTGTCTAATATGTTGATGTGATACATTTATATATTGCAACACTATTGCCTTTGTAGCATTAGTTAACACCTCTATCATACCACATAATTTTTTGTCATATGAATAATTAGTCTCTAAGAAAATCTGATGTTTATAAGACAATATTGTTGTCTATAAATACCACCTTTTTTTCCTTATTCATGATCATTAGTGCCCACACACAAGCCTTTTTAGTTCTTCCTTCTGCACATTCTCCTTTCACTTTTACATCATCTTTGTCCTCAGTCTATGTCTTCTATTTCTTTTCCTATTCATTTTATGTTTGCACAGTGGCCATTCCATTTATTTTCATGCTCATACTTAATGTGGGCAACTTGTTGGAACTTTCTGTTTTTAAATAGTGGGTGAATTCTTTGTGCCTCTTTCCCCATCTAAACCATGATTAATTTATACTTATATTAATGTTTTATCCCCATCTAAACCATGATTGATTTATACTTATATTAATGTTTTATGGGCTCTTATTATTCATGGATTCTGAAGATATGGGAAGAACAGGAAGTTAACTGAGTCCTTATGTAGTCTTGTTTGCTGTGCCTAGGTTCTGTCCTCTTTCACCAGAAAGCCAAAAAAAAAAAAAGATCTCTCTAAGGATCTACCCAGGTTTACTCTGCCACCACCTTAACTCTACCCTTTTCCCATGCAACTGAAAAAGTCTCTTGGATGGAAAATCCAATTATCAACTATGTCAACTATGACTGATAAGTTACATATGATGAGGACCAAGATGTGATTATTGGATTTAGCTTTGTGGAAGTTCCTCGTAACCTTGACAGGGAAATTTTGGTGAATACTCTGGAAACACTTGTTTTCCTGGATTCAAGAACAAATAAGAATGTTCTAGTTTGCTTTACCTCTGTGACTATGACTCTCTCCATAGAGCTGCTCACATTGTGGCAACCACTAGAGCAAATGATCCAACAGAGATGTCAACAGAGTAACGACTTGTCCTTTATTTTTTACTTTTAGAATCACATACCATCACTCTACATTGTTCAAATTGTTGGAAGTGAAACCTTAATCTAGCCCACACATAAGGAAAATGGAACCTTCTCTAGTATCTTTTCTTATAAAGTCTCTAATCCCATCATAAGAACCCATCCACATGGTTTCATTTACCTCTAATTTATTTCCTCAAGGTCCCACCTCAAATACCATCACACTGGGGATTAGGAATCTGACATATGAATTTTGAGGGACAGAAACATTCAGCACATAATAACTGCCATCTCTGTACTTTTTCAAAATTTACTGTATCTTTTTTCATGTTTAGCTATCAGAGTTAACTACATGACTGTTCACATCATAGCTATCAATGGTATTACAAGACATGGACTAGGGTAAGTTATTTGCACTGAGTACAATTTCAGGGAAAAATGTGCCTTTTCAATGATGTCAAAACACTGTAAGTTCACATGACAGCTGTTAAGGTCTAAGATGCAAAAACATTAGAAGAATATAGTGTTCAGATTTTTCATTGCTAAGATCTTTGGAGTTCTTATAAGAAAAATAACTATAACTATGTATGGTGATGGGTGTTAAAATTTATTGTGGGGATGACGTCTTAATGTACACACACACTCCTTATGTTGTATATCTGAAACAAAAATAATGTTATATGTTAATTACATCTCAGTAAATTTATAAAAGTTAGATTTTTTTAAATATAAAATTGCAAACTTGAATGATGAGATGAGACTTGAAGAGATGGGAGTCAAGAGCTTATGCCCTTTCCTAGAATGCCTTCAGCTGTTAATTACTGTAAACATGTACAACCCATCAAGGTCTCATTTCATACTTACACTGCATCCACAGCCCAACTAAAGGTATGTCTTGTTCTTCAGAATGGTCCTCCAGTGGCTCCATAAGCTCTTGTTGGTTTTTCCCCCTCATTAACAAGCACCGAAAGACCATTTCCCCTAAATTTAAAATATGACAGTTCTTCAGTATTGTATTTTGAAGAGCAAGACATACCTTTCGTTGGGCTGTGGATGCAATGTAGGTATGAAATTAGATCTTGATAGTTTGTACATGTTTATACTAATTAACAACTGAAGGCATTCTAAAAAAAGTCCAACATTCATAGAAGTTATTGAAATTTTTTTTATTTAATTTGTACTATTGGTACAGTGTCCTCTGTAAATTCCTAATCCCAGTAACTATCATTTTGGTGCATAAAGCTTTTTGCATGTCAGCTGCTGACAGATTGTTAACCCATCCCCTGACCCTCCTATTGAAATATCTGAATGATTGCTTAATTATAAATTGACTCTCATCTTATCATTATGGAAATCTTTTGTCTTGTAGACAGACAACAATTGTTCAGTTTTTATTTCTTTAAAATGTTTACTTTCCATAAGTTTGTCTTATGAATAAAAGATGTTGTTCTTATTTTATTTCATAATTATTATTGTCTATTGTTAAATAATTCTAGAGAAAACATAGTTCATTTTGTTAATTACCTAAAACTTAATAATTAGCTAGTTCATGGCTTTTAATCAAAATTTACAATATGCATTAGAAATAAAAATATTTTATTAATATTACTTAATGAAATTCATTAATTTCAGGAAAGTGTTTGCTTTGGCTCTATAAAAATACTTTTTACAGTTCTATATACAGTAGTATATACTTCATAGTTTATGAATGTTTGGACTTTATTTTATTAATGAAATTTATATTGAACAACATGATTCTTCTTGTTGTATACATAATTTTGATATGATTTTTTAAAGTACTTTTAAGAACACGGGTGACCTATTTTTGAACTATTTCTGAAGCAATGAAGTCTACATTCTCCTTAAGTATTTAATATTTAACCATATTTTCCTCTCACATATAGTTTGTCTTGTTAATTGTCAAACCTTTTAATTTAAATATGGAAAGTCATCAGATTTGCAAGGCAGGCATAGTGTTCCTTCCCAAAATTCTGTTATAAGTTAAACAACTGGTATGAATTATTCAAATTGGATTTTTATGCCCTATGATTCTTTGCTCTCTCAGTCCAAATGATTTAGCTGGGAAAGTTTTTAAATAAGGGAATGGTACAAAGCAAACTCTGATAGCAACTTGCCACAAATAAATCATTTTATGCAAGAAAAGAATGGAACACTTTAAAGCATTTATAAATTAAAAATAGGTAACATATAGAGACCTTTCTTAAGCTTTGTTAGAAAAAAGTATAAGGGGGCGCCTGGGTGGCTCAGTGGGTTAAAGCCTCTGCCTTTGGCTCAGGTCATGATCTCAGGGTCCTGGGATCGAGCCCCGCATCGGGCTCTTCGCTCTGCCTGGGGCCTGCTTCCTCCTCTCTCTCTGCCTGCCTCTCTGACTACTTGTATCTCTGTCTGTCAAATAAATAAAATCTTTAAAAAAAAGAAGAAGAAAAAAGCATAAGAGCTTAAAAAGTTAAAAGTTAAAGTTAAAACATGATATTATTAATAATTAAAACCAAAACGCCTGATAAAAGGGAAGAATTTCCCGTTTCATCATCCAGCAAGGAAATTTTCAACACCATGTTCTGGACTATAAATCAAATAAAAAGATGTCACTTCAGAATAATATTATTATAAAATGCATTATACTACAAATGATGTAAAGCTGACACTAATTCAGAAGTTGATAAAAATCTTCTTCACTGCAGATCAATGAATCTTCCGACATCGATAAATGTCCTCAGTTAATAGAACAGTTAAAATCCCTCAGCGATATGGAAGAACATTCTGTGTTTTGCAAAGAAATACCAAAACAAGCACCTAGGGAAGGATTATTTCCATTAAAGTGGAAATGAATACTTTAAACAAATTAGATACTAAGGAAGCACTCCATAAGTCGGTGTATTGACTATGTGGCTGTAGTAACAAAAGATGTATAGCCTTTAAATCAAGAGTTAGTTCTGAAAAGCTGAGATTTAATGAAGGGATTGTTTTATTCATTCCTCCACATTATGCTTGGAAAGCACAGGCACCTCAGTCTCATTAAATACCAGATACCTCTGAGTCCCTATTTCTGTCCGCCAATAAGTTAGCTATAAGCTATGACACTAAACCTGGAATTGCTGTAAGTTCACCTACATCACATCATTTGGCATGAACTACTGTAATATTTCTCATCCCTTGGTCCAACCCCCCTAGAATTTGCCCCTGCACCTTCCCCAGGCTTATATATTGCAAATAAATCTTGCAATTTTTATAGTGTCTGAGTTATTTCTTCCAGAAGCATAGTATATACCTGTCTTCTGGGAGTTTGCTGAAATTTCACACCCATTATGGGTTGAGCAGAAACAAGAAGTGATTGTGATGAGTCTCAAGGAAATTGAGTATCCTCTTGTGTCAGGATTCCCTAAAGAAAGGACAATAGTACGACATGGATCTATATCTCTATCCATCTCTATGTTTGTACCTACATTTATATTATTTATATTTATATTTATATTTATTTATATTTATATTTAATGAAGGGATTTATTTTAAGGAATTGACTCATGACCATAGAGGCTAGCAAGCCAAGTCTGTAGGTTGAGCTGGCAGGCTGGGGACCCAGGGAGGAGCTGAAGCAGCAATTCAAGACCAAGAGCCATCCCTTACAGAATTCCATTTTGCTCAGGAGAGCCTTTCAAATGATTAGATGAAGTCCGCTCAAATCATGGAGAGCAATCTGCTCTACCCTAAATCTGCTATTTTAAGTGTAAATCTCATCCAACAATGCCCTTGAAGTTGACACAAAATTAATGATCCAACCTTTCAAGCCATGTGCCTATCATAGGTTTCAATGACTAATTTTACATGGAAAACTTGGTGAGACTGTGAATTCCTCTGTTGTAATCCAGCAGTCCACAATTTTGCATTTGATTTTTGGCAACATAAACCATGTGGCTACAAAAATTAAGAGATTTTTTTAAGGCCGTCATGGAAACTCTCTGGTTATCAGGATGCGACTTGAGCTGAGAGTTCAGAGGACCCAAGCTTGTCATTTTCTTTCTCTAACCCTCAAGTGTTCTCGAAAGACTTCATCTTGCGCCATGAACATCATTACTGTGATAATCCTCAAGTGCCTTCCTCAGATTTCCTTTGACTCCCAAGGTACTGTGCTTAAGTTCATGTTTCATCACACTCAGTCACAGGATATAGCTTGATTCATTGTGATGTTACCACAGGTTGTTGGATTACTAGCATCCGACTTGTTATTGCCAAGGAATCAGAACTGTACTCAAGTTAAAGGATAGGACCATACCAATGGCAAAGTCCCATCTTGACAGTTCTAGCTCCTGGAACCAATCCTGGTATCAATTCTGTATCACTCTGGGTCTACTCAGGGGAGAGAAACCACACTGTAATTTGAATGGGGAAAATTTAATAAAAAGAATTTTTAATGATAACAGAAGATTGACGTAGTAGGGGAATTGGTTAGTGAAGAAATAAAGACAGAAGAATATGGCTTGAGAAGCAATCAAGGGATTGATAGGGACACCCCCAAAACCATCCCCTCTACCCCACAGCAAATCAAGACTAAGACAGAACCCTCTTGGAAAAGACAACAGCTGTGGCTCACTGGTGACAGAGAACTTTTTGTGGTGTCTGACAGAACTTGCTATAAATCTACCTTTGGGGGTACCCGGGAAAGCTGCCCTCAGAGAGCGACTAGGCTTCAGAACTTGCTATGAAGTCAACAGAGGGAGGCCTGAGAAACTTCTCTGGGAGGTGCCTTGCAGACAACACTGTGTCCTGAAGCTGCTGGAGGGGTTGCCTGGAGAAGCTGCAGGCAGCTGTGCGCCCCAGTAGCCTATTACTGGATAAGCTGTTCTCCGCAGGAGCAGAAGGTGGGCAAGCCATTCCCGGGGGAATCTAAAGTTTGAGAAATACATGCGGGCACAGCCTGATGGGGAAAGTACATGGGAACCAGGAAGAGAAGAAAAACAAAACCAAAAACAAACTTGTCCTTGTCCATTATCCCTCCAGAGCCTTCTACGACAAATCTAAACAGCTTGCCAGCTGGAAAAGAAATAGTTAAAGGGCCAGAGCTGCTTTTACAGACCGGACTATGAAGAATGGATTTGGGACTGTGAGGCAATAAATTGGTGCTTTTATTTATCAAAGTGTGCTTCTAGGTCTGAATTCCATTTTAAATGACGTAATTGTTAACATAAAACAATTCAAGCTGTAGCCATCCAAGTTTCTCTATTTCTTTACCCCCAGAAATGGGAAATGGGATCAGATGCCTGAGGAGTGACTATAAGACACCAAAGGAAAAGTTTGGGGTTTTTCTGAAGATTGATTGAAGTTAGAGTGGGGGAAGGGCAGAAGGAGAGGAAGAGAGAGTATTAAGCAGACTCCACACTGAGCACAAAGCCCTGTGCAGGGCTCAGTCTCATGACCCTGAGATCACATCCTGAGCTTAAATCAAAAGGCCAGCACTTAACCAACTGCACCATCCAGGTGGCCCTCAAAGGAAAAGTTTTGATAGAAGTTTAGCCATTAGAAAGGACTAATATGAGTGAATGGTTAATCTTGAAAATCTGATGCTTTAAAAAACTGGATTGAGGGGCACCTGGGTGACTCAGTCGTTAAGCATCTGCCTTCAACTCATGAAGGGTCCTGGGATTGACCCCCACATCAGGCTCCCAGCTCGGCTGGAAGCTTGCTTTTCCCACTCCCCCTGCTTGTGTTCCCTCTCTCACCATGTCCCTCTGTGTCAAATAAATAAATTATTTAAAAACAAAACAAAAACCTGTATTGAAATAGTATTGCTCCAAGACTGATGGAGGCTTATCAAAAGAACATAGAAATCAGCTTGAGGTTTCCCTTGGACAATTAGAAAAAAAACAAAACAAAAAAACAAAACAACCCACCCCAAAAAAACCCTTTAATATCAGAAAGAGTTATGTCTTAGGTTAATTTTTAAATATTGAATCGACAAAAAAAATCTGAGTTGAAAGTGAAACTGGGGGCACCTGGATGGCTCAGTAGGTTAAAGCCTCTGCCTTTGGCTCAGGTTCGAGCCCCTGGGCTCTCTGCTCAGCAGGAGCCTGCTTCCTCCTCTCTCTCTGCTGCCTCTCTGCCTACTTGTGATCTCTGTCTGTCAAATAAATAGATAAAATCTTAAAAAAAAAAAAGTGAAACTATTCTTCCCACTCCTACCCCCTCAACACACAGATAAAGAGAGACATGTGAAGAGACAGAGAAACTGATTTAATTTTTAGTTCAGGAAGTATTTATTCCTGGGCATCTGATGATGGTGTAATTATGTACTGTTGCACTACAGCAGGATGGAGAGAGCACGCTGGGAGTCCTGGAGAGCTGGCGGTGTTCTGTTTCCTGACCTGACTGTGGTTGTATAGATACTCACTTTATAGTTCCATGTTAAATTTTACATGTATGTTGTATGGGTTTTTCTGTATGTATATTGAGTTTCAAAATAAAATATCTTTTTAAAAGATTTTATTTATTTATTTATTTATTTGAGAGTGAGAGAGACAGAAAGATAGAGAGCACAAGTAGAGGGAGGAGAGAGAGGGAGGAGGAGAGGGAAAAGACGTGGGGATTGATCCCAGTATCCCAGGATCATGATCTGAGCTGGTTAAGCATATGCTTAACCAACTGAGCCACCCAGGTGCCCTTAAAAGAGCTATTTTAAAAATATATTTCTTATTTGATATCTCTACACAGGAAATTAAGGTTACAGTAAAGAACCACTAGAAAATATATTATTTTATATTTATGTATTATTTTGTATTGTATTAGGACAACTGTTTCATTTTGAAAATGAAGATGTTAAAATTGTTTACTGGTAATTTTTATGTTTGTTATAACTTGAATCATAGTAGAGTTATTTCTGTGTGTGTTGGTGAAATGCTTTCTCACTATTTTGAGATTCTCAATGAGCAAAATGTGGAATTCAGAATCCTTTCAGTCACCATATCACAACATTTTCAACATTTTGTTTGTGGAATGAAAGAAAAGGAAGAATTTAGAGTGGGGGATGGGCAGAAGGAGAGGAAGAGAGAGTCTTAAGCAGACTCTCTTAGGAAAATGATCCATAGTTGTAGTAGACTTCCACTAAATTCTACCTAATGATAGGAAAGGAGAGTCTGCCAATTGGAGAAAAAGTGAAGAAAAAGTGATAAATACTGTATTGGCTATTTGCTACAACTTACAAAGTCTTCACTCGTTTTGAGTACTAAAAATTTAGAGTAAATCAGGAAAAAAATGTGTTTCAAAATTGTGCATAGTTATTTCAAGCATGTTTGGGTATAAAATATGCTCCTGAAAGCAAGCTCAAGATTCCATTAAATAATTTGCAAATATTTGATATATAAGTTTAATGACAATTTTATAATTAATATTTTCTTTAGTAGTATGTATTTTATCTATATTTATCAAGGATGCATAAGGAAAAGAGAAGAAACTTACTTTTCATCAACCCAACATAAACCCGTCTAGCTTCCCTCCAGTTTGCATGCGCCATATACACACTATTTTTTTTTCCTATTCAGTGATGTGAACTTCATTGGTTTGGGACACATTGCAGTGGTTAACATCTGAAACTGAAATGCTGCACCAAAGGAGAACATTTGGACACAGCGGGTGATTTCTTTTTGCCCAGTAAATGTCACCAGATAGTACTGGCTTTCAGTGGGTGGGGGCCAGGAGTGTTAAAAGTTCCACAATGCTTGGGAGGCTGTTGCACCATGAACTTTACATGCAAAATGCAGACTCCATTGAGAAACAGTGGCCTTCATGGGCAGCCACTCTTCTTAAAGAGGGGAGATCTGATACTGCATCTTCAGACTCCATCACTTGCTGTCATTGTAATCCTTCCCCCTCCTCTTAACTCCGCTACATTTCAATTTCCTTATTGGCAGAATGACTATTGTATGTTTCCCACCTACGTCATCGCTTCCATTTGAGGAACAGATGAGACTGGGCACATCAGATTACTTGTTAAATGAACAAGTGCTGTGCAAATATATTATCTTTTATGGAGGGAAATGGCCAATAACAATGTATCTGTCCCTTACTTAAGTTATAATTCACTACTCAGAGGTCAAAATTCCCAATTATTTTTTAAAACATCCTTCTTACAATAAATATATAAGATAAAAGACTGTTCACAAAATCGTTGACAAATTTTATTCTGTTTCAAAGCCTTTAGCTTGGGTTTTACCAGGTGGTAAATATTATTCTATTTCTTAAATTGAATGATATAAAAATGTTCTTTAGTGGATCAAAAACAATGAATTATTTCATGGTTCAAACTAAGAAAATTTGGACTTTTGTCTGCATATTCTCTTTGGATAATTCAGAAAGACAGTGAATGCATTTAGATATAAAATTTAAATGTGAAACTTTGGATTTTCATAGGTTTATATTCCTTTTTTCTTAGTTTACTTACCAAAAAAAAATGGCACATCTTTATAATTCAGTTTTTTAAGGAAATATCACTGGCAGTATGCTGCTTTGTATAAGGTATTGCTAGTTTAAAAGTTATGTGATTAAAATACATCTCTTTTTGGGAATTTAAATTGTGGACAAAAATATTTTGCTAGCCACCTATTAATGAACAAGAAAACGTAGACAGAATTAAACCTTACACTGCTTCAGTTTATTTCAGAGGTCAGAGGAACTTTTTTTTCAGCTTAATAGCTTAATTAAATGTAACTGAAATCTGCCTTAATGCTTCTTTCATTATTTTGTCTATAGCTAGATATATATTTACGAGATATAAAATTTAAATTTTGTGTTTCTATATTGAAGGAAAAATAATAGAAACTTATCCAGTGACATTAATATGTCTTATGCTAAAGACAGTTTAATAAGCTGACAGCATTATTACTTTCTAAAAAATAAACATACTAAGATTGACATTATGTTTCACTGTTTTTTGCTCCTTATATTTAACAAGTGAAATTTAAACATGACAAAAATATTCTTCAAAAAGGGTAAAGGAATATTAAGGATAATTTTTCCATTGGAATACATAATAAAAATACACATAATCATGACAGATTCTAACTGACTGAATTTTGCCAGAAGAATGTCTAAGGTATGAAAAAAAAATCATCCTTATTAGAATTTCATGCAAATACTTGATAGGCAAAAAACAAAGCATTTTTGGAGAAAAGATTATCCTCACTCAAGAGAATTTTAGTTTCAATTTTATAAAGACTGTCTTTGAGTTTAATATTAATTTTTCATCTTAAAAAAACACAACACAGAGTGGCTTTGCTCATTCCTAATCTATTTAAGAAGATAATATGTGTGAGGGTAATGCACAGAGTATTAAGTGATCTGCTTTTCCCTGCCTATGTATTCTACCTGATCACTCTCTCCTTTGAAAGCTGGAAAGTATTCAGTGCTTTAGAGGCTGTGCTCTGTAAAGAATAAATTTGCCCCATAATTTGTCCCAGAATTCTAAAAGCATCATTCTGTTGTGAGACAAAATGGCTTTTCCCCTCCTTCCAGACAAAAGAAAACTCTTCTGTGTTTCGAGAACTCCATAGATTCTTGAGATCCTCTGATTCCCTTGGAACTAAATCCTGGGTTAGGGGTAAAGCGTGGGGCTCTCCCTATACATTTGTGGATCCGTGAGAAGATAGACTCTCAGTTCCATTTTCTCTAGAGAAGCCCCAATAACAGGGTGGACCTTATAGCTTTGTCTGGGGTGGGCAGAGAAAGCCCTATGGTACCGCAGAGGAAGCAAGCTAATGTCCTCCAGCTTGCATTGGGCAGAGGCTGTGCCTACTAGACAGCAGTTAGGCTGCAGAAAGAAGATTCGAGATGAGAAGCAACCCATCTGCTCTTTCCCTGATGGGAAATAGAGTGAAAGCAGTTTTTATTTCTGTACCTGGTTGATGGAAGAATTATGAGATTATTTTTACTTATTTACCAAGCAAGGACTCTTTGCTCAATTCAATAAATTGAGCAAAGAAAATAAAAGAAATTTCTTTATAGGCCTTCTAACAAAGTTTAGAAATCTCCAGCAGGGAGATTATAGTAAGTAGTGGATTCCCAACATTGCTTAACTTTATAATCCATTTTCATGACACACATTACTATTTTCTGGAAGACTGTTCAGTGAAAAATATTTTTAAAACAATGCTTCATATAAAAAATAAAAGACTTTTGGGAGCCTGGGTGGCTCAGTGAGTTAAAGCCTCTGCCTTTGGCTCAGGTCATGGTCCCTGGGTCTTGGGATCAAGCCCCACATCAGGCTCTCTCCTCAGCAGGGAGCCTGCTTCCCTCTCTCTCTCTGCCTGCCTCTCTCTGCCTACTTGTGATCTCTGTCTGTCAAATAAAAACTCTTAAAAAAAATAGAAGACTCTGGTTTTTAATGATTATGTGGGACACTTAGACAAGATAGAGCCTTTCTTACCCCAACAAGTGTTCCTTGCTCATATAAATAGAGAAATTTGATAAAAAAAGATAAACATCTTTATATCCTTATAGGATTCCTATAGATATATTTTTATATCTTTATAGGATTCTGGTCTTTGGTATTCTAATTAGGTTCGAGAATCACCAAAAGAGGGATAATTGTAAGGGCCTATTTAGCCAAAACAGCTCCATTTCAGTTGAACAGCCATTTTGTTGTTTATGCAGTAAAATTCAAACTGACCCCCCCCCCCCCAGGGGACTTACTTAAAAGCAAGTCCAGGAAATCAGTCCCAGGTAACAAAGCCCAAATACAAGGGCGGGTCAGGCCAGGTGGAAACATCCAATCAGTGGGACACCCATACTGTCTCCCTAGCTACCAAGGAGTGTGTGTCCCACCTTTTGGGTGCCAATTCTGACCAAGGTGATAGGCTAGTTCAAATATCTACTAGGGTAAATTGCAATTCAATTGGCCACCTGTGTGAGACCTAGCAAGACTGTGCAGCTTTCTCTGTGTGTTACAATCTCATTGGCCACCTGCGTGTGGCCAGGCCCAACCACATGGCCTTTGCTCTATAAAAGTTAGTCTGTAAGGCAGGGAGGGGTCGTCTCTTTGTAAGAGACAGCCCTGGCTGGTCAGTTTGATTCTTGATGCTTGGCGTGAAATAAAGCTTTGCTTGACTTTTGCTTTGTATCAATCTCGCTCCTTTGATTATGGACTCAACAATAATATTGTAGTATTCTCAGAGATAAAACAGAAACCACAGAGCATGGTATCCAGAAATCAAAGTAAGAAATTATTCATAGTCAGGCATGGTCAAATGTCTTGGAAGCTACTGAGAGATAATATAAAATAAAGTGAGAATAGAAATGTAATGATTGGATTTGGCAATTTTGTTCTTTTTGTCATTTTGGCTAGAATAGATTTAGTAATAGAGTACAGAAGACAGCTGGGCTTGTTAGGGAGTAAATGGGTTTGAGGAAGGGAAGGGAGCAAGAATCAAAACAGATTTTGAGACCCCTGGTGGCTCAGCTGGTGACTGACTCTTGATTTTTGGCTCAGGTCATGATCTCAGGGTCCTGAGATCCAGCCACAAGTGGGGCTCTGCACTGGGTGTGGAGCTTCCTTAAGATTCTCCCTCTCCCTCTGCCCCTACCCCCACTCATGTGTGCTCTTTCTAAAAAAAATAATAATAATAAATAAAACATTAAAAAATAAGAAAGCACATTTTGTTGGCAGTGGGGTGTGGGAAGATGGTGGGAAGGGAAGCACAGAAATGGGGAAAGGGAGACTTAGGGGAGAATGGGGGAAACAAGAGATTTACTTTAATTAAAAAATCATTCTTTTTTGAAAGGAATGGGTTAGGAAAGAGTGAGCAACAAATAATGCACAGATAGAGTATGACAGTAGTCTCTGAGAAGGCAAGGATGGACCAGGTGCCTGGGTGACAGTTGGCATTCTCCAGGAACGGGCACCATTCATCCACTTCCCAGGGACAGGGATGGAGTGTGTTCATGCCAAAGCTGTATCATCAGGTTTCGCTCATTGGGTTTACAGGAAACGTTCCTACTGCCTCATTGTTAGAAATCCAAGCAACAACGGCAACAAAAAAAGATAAAATGTTAAAACAAGAAATAAAAGAACCAGGGCTTACAAATAGGGGATGATTATGCCAGAAGAAACAGAGATAATTCAAGAAACAGCAGAAAACCTTGTGAAGACTTTAGTGTCTTTGAGATTTTAGGGAAGTAAATTGATTCTGCAAAACAAGAACAAAAAAATAAAGCAAAGAAAGGACAGAAAATTATCTCCTTAAAGTTAAAAAGATCAGTAAGAAGCTAAAAGAAAATATGTGAAGATGAAGATAAGATAACATGTGTAAATACAGAAAACAGAGAATAATTGTAAAATCTGTAAAATAGATTCTCAAAGGAAAAAAGTGTCAATCGAGAAGAGATTAAAAAATACTAAAGCAGGTGAAAATTTTCAGAGCTGAAGTATGTGAATCCTTTGTTTTCAAATGGTCTACCCAGTACTCACAAGAATGAAAGTGTAGAGGACATATTATATCAGTTAGATTTGCCGGCTTGCATTGTACTTAAAAACAATTCCTACATTCCAGTGATTTGAAGCAATAAAGCTTATTTCATACTTATGCATTTATCCACTAATTTCTAAAGGAGCTCTGCTCTGCATTGTCCTCAATTTGGAAACCAAATGAGCTGAATAGACACTCTCTGAAATATTGCTGACCACTGTGGTGGAAGAATAGAACATTATGGAAGTCTCCCTTCAAAACTGAATGCAGTAGCCAACACGGCACACATCACTTTTCTCACCCTCAATGTGTGTAGCTGGTCACATGGTCCAGCCAACACAAGGGCTCAGCAGAGAGAAACGGAAACTTCGGTGAGCATAAGTGAAAACCACCCCATACCTTGGAACACACTGTGAGATTTAGGGCCATTGGTCATAAAAATAACAACCTAAAAGCTTCCAGAGAAACAAACAGAAACAGACACACAAATAAAACAGGTTATCTAAAAATAAATGAATTTCGGATGAACAGCAAATTTCTCTATAACACACTGTCTAGAAGACAATGGAGCTATGCTCTAAGTTCTAAGGGAAATGATTTTCCCCTTTGATTCTATATCAGATAAAGCAACCAATGTCTCCTGAGGATAGAAAAAGTCATTTTTGAGATATGGAAGGACTCCGATCATATATCTCCCATTTATCTTTTCTTTTTCTTATGAGATATGTCATCAATATACACAAGCAAAAAGAAGAGAGCAATGAAGGATCAGAGGGAAAACTATTTACCATATTGTAGAGCATAGACAGAGTTCTCCATAAGGAGAGAGTGTCTATTCAGCTCATTTGGTTTCCAAATTGAGGACAATGCAGAGCAGAGCTCCTTTAGAAATTAGTGGATAAATGCATAAGTATGAAATAAGCTTTATTGCTTCAAATCACTGGAATGTAGGAATTGTTTTTAAGTACAATGCAAGCCGGCAAATCTAACTGATATAATATGTCCTCTACACTTTCATTCTTGTGAGTACTGGGTAGACCATTTGAAAACAAAGGATTCACATACTTCAGCTCTGAAAATTTTCACCTGCTTTAGTATTTTTTAATCTCTTCTCGATTGACACTTTTTTCCTTTGAGAATCTATTTTACAGATTTTACAATTATTCTCTGTTTTCTGTATTTACACATGTTATCTTATCTTCATCTTCACATATTTTCTTTTAGCTTCTTACTGATCTTTTTAACTTTAAGGAGATAATTTTCTGTCCTTTCTTTGCTTTATTTTTTTGTTCTTGTTTTGCAGAAATATTCTCATGATTTTATCAATTTTCTCTTCTAATTTAATCCAAATAGAAACTTTTCAGTTCTCATTTTACATGGCCTCTCAATAGCTTTGACATTGTTTTGAGTCTTCTTGTTTTCCCTGACACCACATGACTTCCTCCCTAATTTGTTTTCTATCTATTGCTATATCTTCATGTTCTGCCTTATAGGCTAGAGTTCTCTTGTACTCAGTCCTTGCTCTCCTCACATCCTACCTTATGTTCTTTTCCAAGGCGACTTAATTTACTTGGGTACTGAAGTAATGAATATATGCAGTCTTTATGCTAATGACTCCCAAATTTAAATACATTAGGTATCAGCATCAGTGTCCTCTACTCAGAACCCTCCTTTTGTCTTCCAGTCTACAAAGCATCCCCTATTATACATATTCACAGCCCTACTTGCACAATTACCATTTGGGTAACATATCTTTTCTTTAGTGTCTTTTTCCCATTAGATTGACAACAATTACTGTGTATTGTGTGCATTGTGTATGATCACTGTATCTACTGCCTACAGTATTATCTAAAATATTGTCTAAAAAGCTTTCTCATGAGTGTAGTGATAATACTCGATTTTCACAGAATTTGAAGTTAGAAATGCAGAATTGAATTCAATCTGTAAAGAAAAATCATCCAGTATCACTGGATCTATATCCACAATGAAGGGACAATTAAAAAAAAAAAGAGTACTCTATTTATAACTAAGGCTTATCTCAACAGTGTTTTTGCTTGAATAAGGTAAACACACACAATATATTTAAATAATCTGTGTGGCTATTAATTATGAATGTGCTTATAGATATTTTGGAATATACATAAAAATATGAAAAACAGTCATCATAATTCACAAAACTAGCACCTGAACATATTTTTATTAATATATTTGTGTTTTTCCTTGTGGGGCTCTCTTAGTATAGTTTATATATTGAATATTATATTAGATGCATCTGCAGGTTTTTTTTTTTTTAAGATTTTATTTATTTATTTGACAGATAGAGATCACAAGCAGGTAGAGAAGCAGACAGAGAGAGAGGAGGAAGCAGGCTCCCCGCTGAGCAGAGAGCCCGATGCGGGGCTCGATCCCAGGACCCTGGGATCATGACCTGAGCCGAAGGCAGAGGCTTTAACCCACTGAGCCACCCAGGCGCCCCGCATCTGCAGTTTTAAATTCTAATTTAGAAATTTCTAAACATATTTGTATGTTTGTATTTCTAATTAAGGCTAAAGACTAATTTCTAGGCATAGATTCGACACTTATTCCTTTTACTTCTGAATTTCCCAAAAGGTGGAGACAGTCTTTAGAGTGACATCCTTGGCCTCTCAATGATTCTTTTGGGAGCAGGAGCTGAGAACATTGAGATCTCAGCCTCTGTCCATCACATCCTCATTTTGGGATCTACAGGTCTGCAGAAAGCATGTGCCCTGGTGGGCTTTGTGCCTTAAGTTTATTGATAAAGGCTCTGTCATGCTAGGAAGGCTTGCATGTTTCTTCAGGGCAGCCTGTGATCAAATGGGCAAGTCTTTTATTCTGGGCTTCAGTCGTAGCAACACCATGTGGCCAGCTAACTAAGGCATGCTCTCTAAAGTTCTCTCAGTTGCTCAGTTCTCAGGCAGAGGAAAAGCTGCTATATATAAGAATTCCATGTCAGAGTTTCCAAACATGGTAAGGTTTTAGAATATATTATTAAACAAGGTAATGGCAACCTAAAAATCTCAATGACAACTCACTGCCTAAAACTAATTATTACTATTATTTTAATAAGACGTTCTGATGGGTGGAATTATATATAATTTGTTTAGTATTTCAAATCATTACTTAAAATTCTATAGCCTATTATCCCAGATACTGGGGAAAGAGACAAGCTGGGGTAATAATCACTGTCGGTATGCATTTTAGATATGGTTGAGAACAGAATACTGACTTGAACTTTTGTTTTTCTAGTCAAAGTTTAGAAAAAAGGAAGGAAGGGAGGAAAAGGGATGGAAAGAAGGAAAGACAGAGAGAGAGGGAGGAAGGCGGGCTGGCAGGCAGGCAGGCAGGAAGGAAAGAAGGAAGGGAAATAGTTGTGTAGACCTAAGCAGTATTTATTGCTTAGGGCGTAACTTATATAAATCTACTATGGCATTAACTATACAAGGCCAGTTGAAATAACTGTTAGCTATCACTTTGGCTTCTATAGAGGATAGCTTGCTTGACTTGATGGTCTCTATTAATTAGAATCCCTATGAATTAGAGAGTGGGTGTTGGTCTGTTTCTACTTCCCCTTCTCCAAACTCTTTGCCTTTGAATTTGCAGATCCCTCTAGCAGAAGAAGGTGAAATTCTTGCCCCCAGACTTGATGCTTGACCATGTCACTTTCTTGAGCCAATGGCATGGAAGCAGACTCAGGGCAAGCTGAGGCGCCAGGTGGGCTTGACTTGCTTCCTTGCTCTTCTGTCATTGAGAGAAGAATGTGCCCAACTAGCCCACTGATCCAAGGAGAATGAAAGACAAGATTGGACTCAGCCTGCAGCACCGAGTCAAGCCCAACCCTGTTCAGTCTAGATGGGCAGATCACAGGTGGTCCATAGAAATAAACAAACAAAAATGCTTTTTTGTTTCAAGCCCCTCAATTTTGAGGCAATTTGTTACATGGTATGTGAATTGTTTATTTCTGTACTGGGTACTGTTGCATTCTTTCCATTAGTCAACACTTCTACCTGTCATACCAGGCAGGTTTTATTATTATCCTCCCTTCAGACTGGGGAAACTGTCCTAGCAAAGTTAAGCAACTTGCCTACAGCAACAATAGCTAGAAAACAAAATAGCAGAAATTTATTTCCGGTGTAATTTCAGGGTGCCTGGTGGCTCAGTGGGTTAAGCCTCTGCCTTTGGATCAGGTCATGATCTCAGGGTCCTGGGATTGAGCCCGGCGTGGGGCTCTCTGCTCAGTGGGAGCCTGCCTCCCCCCCTCTCTCTGCCTACATTGATCTTTCTCTCTCTGTCAAATAAATAAATAATTTTTAAAAAAGTGTAATTTCTAACGGAACTCTTATAAGAATCAGTTTTAACAAAGCTGTATTTCTGTGCAGGTACTAGGAATGTGTTTTGCCTTGATGGATTAAAATTGATTTTGTCTTATGGGACTATGTTGACCTTATGGCGAAATGATTCATAGTGTGCACTCTGAAATCAGACTGCCTGGGTGTGTATACTGACTCTCAATTTACTATTATTTGACCACTGGGCAGGTTTGGTAACTAGGTGTCCCTGTTTCTTCATCATGACAAAAGCATAAAGCTGTATACTTCATATGATTGTTCTGAGATTTGCATACGTTCCTGTTTAATATGCACTCAATAAATATTATTAAGTAGAAATGACAACCTTTGTATTTCAAGATTGTATATGTGCTCAACTAAAATGTTAGTTGTGAGATCTTACCGCAGGAGACCAGTTCCAACATCTATTATTCAATAGGGGTGTGAGAAAATCAATCAGTTAATTAACAACAATCACCACAGATGCATAATGTGAAAACATCGTGCTAATTCTGAAATTCCCTAAACCTATACTCATAAGAACATTCTTGAACAAGAATGTTCAAGTAGGCAGAATAATATGAACAAAGGCATAACTGGGGCAGATAACATTAGAGCCTATGGAACAAATAAGAATCCTGATGTTTTATAGAAAAAAAAAATACATGAGTGGAGATAAGAGAGAGAGGAATAAAACCAGGTCGGGATCAAATAGATGGAGATCTGTAATATGACAACGAGAACATTCCTCCTTTTGGGGGGGCAGTTAAAAATGAACAGAAGATTGGCATTACCAAATGTTTGCTTGAGGATAAAAGTCATTCAGCAGCATTGCTTAAGATGTATCAGTTTGAGTAACGCCTGAAAACATGGAGATAAATTATAAGGTGTGAAAATTTGCAAGGCATTCCCCAAAGATATTATTCATTGGCAAGGGTAAGTTTTCATAGCACCAAGTACCTTTTTTTTTTTTTTTTTTTGTATAACATCATGTATCTCAGGTGTAATTGTACCTTTATTGAATTTGATGAATATCTTTCAGCTCCTGCCAGCTTAAACTCCCTGATAGCAGAGTTTATGTCTGTTTGCTCAATATTTTATCTTTAGCACTTGTAACAGAGATTGGCCCACAGTTGTTGCCTAGTAAATCTTTGTTAAATTAGTATTGAATAGGTCAACGGTAAATGAAGAGAGTGAGGGCCTCCACATAAGTGGAATTTGATTATTTGCAATTAAATATTGTTTCCAAATCTGTAACTTTACAGCTATAAGATAACTGTTTTGACCAACATATGTAAACTAGGTGAATTTAATTTTTGAAATTGCTTGTTGATTGCAATAAAAGTTTCATTGAACTTCAAATATCAGGAATATTAAAAATCAAATATGTGAAAATAATTTTCATTCTACTGTCTCCTGAAATGTGATCACATAGTCATGTGTGTATGTGTGTGTGTTTGTGATATTTTAGTTAGCATTTCTAAGTATTTTGTTGTAGGAGATTTTCAGATTTTGAACAACAAAATACCTAGAAATGCTAACTAAAATTCTCTCTCTCTCATACGCACACATACACAACTGTGTGATTATATTCAAAGTTTAAAACATAATTCATTCATTGAAATTATGCATTTGTTGGTGTGAATTTCATCTGCTTCTCCTATGAAACTGTGAGGTCTATGAGGGCAACAATATTGCTTGTTTAAGTCTGTGCTCCTAAAGATCCTGGTACGTAATTGGACACTCATTATGCATTTCAATTTCAATTATGTTAGTATGGAATTAGAGATGTAAATCTGCTCTGAGTTCCAGAGAATAGTGATTCTGTTTCATTCAATTTTATCTCCCCAGAGAATCACTATGTCTCTCCTTATACCAGTACCACAGTCGTAGATACTGTTCCTTTGTATTACATTTGAAATCAGGAGTGATTAGTCTGCTAACTTCCTTCTTCTTTTCAAGATTGTTTGGGAGGATGGGTTAGCCCAGTGATAGGTATCGAGGATGGCATGTATCGCACAGAGCAATGGGTGTTATACACAAACAATGAATCATGGAACACTGCATCAAAAACTAATGATGTACTGTATGGTGACTAACATAACATAATAAAAAAATTAAAAAAAAAAAAAAGACTAACCTGAAAAAAGAAAGATTGTTTTGGATGTTTTGATGCATATAAATTTTAGGATTAGTTTGCCTATCACTAAAAACAGTTAGCTGTGATTTTAATAAGCATTCCATTGAATTATTGACTAATTTGGGGAGTATTATCATCTTCATATTAAGTTTTTTGATCTGTGGACCTTTCTGTGACACGTTTCCATTTATTTAGGTCTTTATCTTTGAGCAATGCTTTGTAGTTTTCAGTGTACAAGTCTTGCATTTCTTTTGTTTAATGTATTCCTAAGTATTCAATTCCACCTATTTTGTAGCTAAACTTAATTGAAAAACAATCATACTCATTGGCCCACCTGTTTTCTGTGACTGCTTTTGCTACAATGGCAGAGTAGTTTCAACAGAAAAAATGTGCCTACTCCTCATCTAGAAGAGGTCTCCTGAATATGCTCTCTATTAACAAGTATAGCAGAAATTATTTTCCATAAATACTTGGAGAAATTGAAGTTTTCTCTGAAAAGATACAATTGAGTTATCTTTATAGTGGATAGACTGTCTCATTTTTTATCTTTGGACCATTAGCCTCCACAATTTCTAGTACCATTTATTCTCTGCTTCAACAAACCCTCAAATTGCTATCCTCTAAATGACACACTGAGGGTCTCCAGGACCTTCAGATATTACACTTAGATCCTAGATGAGTTGCACCATTAAAATCCCAAATTTTTTGAGCTTCATAAAACAATAATAGTAACCACACCCTTTTGACAAAGGCCACGGAACTCAGCGTGAAGGATGCCAAATCATCTGTGAATGATGTTTTAAGAATTCCTCTCTATTTCTGTGTATCTCTGAGAAGGTCCTTAATTGTTTGTTGCCTCTGCTGGCTAGACAAACCTTTCAACACATGGAAATCCAGATGGTGAGGAAAGAGAAGCACCTGACCAAATTAATGAAAGTACTCTTTCAGCTTGTTTCTGAGCTTGTTATTTCCCAAGTGCTGGCTAGTTTGTGACTTTTACATTATTTGACACTGGAAGTCCAGGAAAATGAAATACCTTTTCTATTATATAACAAGAAAAAAATAGCAATAATGAAACAAACAGAAGTATATTGTCTCTTATTTTTGACCTATTGTTTTACCCACATTGCATACAGTTTTCAAGAAAACAGACTTAATTGATCTCCTTTGAGGGATAGTCAATTTACAGTGGGTATAGGGACAAAAAAAGCCCAAAATGAAGACATGGTACAGACCTAGAAATACAAAATAAGCTGAAGAAGACCCTGACTGATGAGAATTGTTAATTTAAAGGCTCATCTTAGAAAGAAACACAAATATATTTGGTTTATCTTTGGAATTGCTTAGTGATATCACCATCTTGTGGCCAAATTGAAAATAGTTTTCCATTGCAAATTAAGTTATTTCAATATAAAGCTTCCTATGAATAATCTACCATATTAGACTTACAAAACACTCTTTTTTTAAATTGATTTTACTGTAATTTTACTGTAATACTGCTTTTGTGTTACTTAACATTCAAAAAAATTATCATTATATAGATTTTTGAGAAAGATCCTAATATATCCTTTGAGGTTGACTTAATATGTTAAAAAGTATTTAATACAATAAAGTTATATTTGAATAAAAAAATTATCATGTTACATATACGAACTTCTTAAAAAAAGAAGAAATGTTTCCACCTATGAAGCTACTTTTTAAACATTCTAGGAAGAGTTGGTGAAAGTATATAATCATTAAAATTTAATAATACTTTAGAATGCAAGGACTTGAAAGATAAAGAGAACAATCTTTATCTTACAGGAAATGTGTCAGAAGTTTAAAAAGTACAATAGGAAAAAGACCATCAAAATTTGTGTTATTCATATAAGTTTGTTAATAGTGAGCATGAATGGGATGTCTCTAAATTTAAGTTTCTTATGGTCCATTCTTTATGCTGGAATGAGGGGCCATTTCAATCCATTTCTTTTTTCTTAGGAACTTAGGAAATTAGGGCCTGATTCTTACCTATTCTCAAAATTCTAAATCCAATGTCAATTGTTCTCCATAATGCAAAATTTTTAATATTGATCATGGTCCTGGTTGCAAGGAATATGGTCTCATTTCAATTTTTTTTCTAGAATGTATTTCCTGTGACTATTTAACTTAGATTATGAGATTATTACATTAGAGATTATTTCTATACTCTCTGCCTATAGGTATAAAGTTTGATGAGAAGAAATAGAACCCAGAGTCTTTAATCTGAAAGACCCCTATGACTCATGTAATTTCTTCATCTTCCCAAGGAGGAAATTCAGACCCCAAAAGTGAAATACTTTTTCTTGTAGATAGCATAGAGTTGGTTAGTTCTAGCTATTTAAATCCTGATTTGACAACCTCTGTCATTTAACTGGTATGTTTAAACCATTCACATTGAAAGTTATTATTATTAGGATTCAAATAATCTGAGATCTGCTAGAATGTTTTCTAGTTTTCCATTTGTTTTTATTTTCTCTGCATCGCCTATCTTCTCTGTTTTTACATCTTTTTAAAGATGTTATTGTCTTTCTTTTTTGACATATTATTTATGCTTCTTCTTGACTAAGTCAGTAGTTTTCTAGGCTTTGTTATAATCATTTTAAGTAATCTTAGCCTATGGTCGTATAATAATATATCATCTCTCCAGTAGTAGGAGGACCTTGTAACCATATATTCCTAATTTCTCCATCCTATCTTTTGTGTCATTTTGTTACACATTTCACTGTCAGGTTTGCTACTAACAGACAGTATATTGTAACTAGTTTCCTTTTAAACAGTCAACTGTCTTTTAGCATAGAGATAAAACCAAAAATATTATATTTTACTTTATTTCATTTCTGAAACTTATTTTTTTCTGTAAATTCAAATTTCTGACCTATATCACACTCTTTCATATTAAAGAACTTTATCTCTTCTTATAGTCTGCTGTCAGATTCCTTCAGGAATTATTGTACTGAAACACAGTCTCAATTTTCCATTTCTTTTGTAGGATATTTTCTCTTTGTATAGAACTCTGGGTTAATAGTTTGGTTTTTTTCTTCTACCACTTTGAGGGCTTTCTTGCTTACATAGATTGTGATCGAAACATCTGCTGAAATTCTTCTTCTTCTCCTACTCTGGTTAATGTGCCTTTTTTCTTTTCCCTCAAGACTATCTCTTTTCCTTCTTTGTTTTTCCAGTTTGAATATGATATGCTAAAGTTTTTAAAGTTATTATACATACCTCTTATTGTTCTCTGAGCTTCTTGGATCTGTGGGTTTGTGTCTATCTGCCTGCCATTAGTTCTACAAATATTTTTTTTTCCTAGACACTTCTCTCTATTTTCTCCTTTTAAAATTCCGATTGCACATTCTTTAAATTTTTTCAAAGTTTATTTATATGAGAGAGAGAGAATGGGTCAAGAAGAGGGGCAGAGAGAGGAAGAAGCAGATTTCCCTCTGAACATGGAGCCTCACACAGGGCTTGATCCCAGGACCCCTGGATCATGACCTGAGTCGAAGGCAGATGCTCAACCAACTGAACCACCAGGCGGCCCTGCAATTCCACATTAATTAGACCACCTGGTATTATTCTACAGCTCTTGGATGCTCAGCTTGTTTTGTTTTGCTTTATTTTACTCACCCACTCTTTCCATTTCAAGATTTTGGGAACTTTTACTGATCTGTCAATTTCCATTTAATTCTTTCTTATAGTTTTCATCTTTCTGAGGAATATATTTATCTCATCTTGGACATTCTCTGCATTTTCCTCCTGTAGCTTTCACATAACAATCAGTCTTCTATGCCTTATGTATGTATATATGTGTTTGTGTGTATTCAGGGCATGTATAAGAGAGCTGATACTAAGGTAAATATCCTTTTTGCTTGGAGGTGAGTCTTCCTTTCCTTCTGACAGGCCTTTAGGGTGGGGATTTATGTTAATCACTTTAAGAGTTGGACTGAGTTTAAAGTTTTTAGTGTTGTTGTGCTTACCGTTACTGCACAAGAGATTTCAAATTACTCTAGTGAAATCCGGTGTCTATGGCAAGCTAATTTCCAGGGTTTTATCCCTGAGTGTCTTTTCCCTGCTTGACTTTGGGCCCTTCCTTTGTGCTATTCCCTCAAGAAAATCTGCCCATTACAGCCTCTAGGTGTATCCACGTATGTTTTTATTGCACAGTTGTGGTGGATGGCATGGAGCATGGTGGTAGTCTCTTCTGTGCTGTGTAAGCCCCCATCTGAGGCAGGACCTGGGACCTGGGCTTCAGCACATGATTCTTACCAGTTTTCCTTCCTTCCCTATAGATAAAATTTTCAGCCTAACATACATCCTTTCCCCTTCTCCAGGAGTAAAGATGTTTTCCCTGTCTTTATACCCCACGTACTAAAGGTTTCTACCAGCCTCAGGCTAAAATGTTTCTGCTTCTTCCCCAAACAAATTAAAGCTTTCCATGGAGGATACAGAAGAGATGGATTCGTGTAGACTTGGGGCCATGACTGCTGTTGGCATCTTCCAGGCAGCAACACATGCAAACCTTTTCCAGGATCCTCCTGAGCTTTCCTGTGGATACCTGGTCATGTTCTTGGAGGAAAAGCCTACAAAAGACTGTAAATCCCTTGATGTCTGCAGCCACCAGGGTGTCACACTGTCATCACAGCCCACATTCAGTCTTTAGCAATCACTGACAGGCTTCTCGCTCAATCTGCCTCCGACTTACGTTAACATTCTGCAGCATCTGTCCTGGGGAAGCCAATGCTTGGAGCCTGTTTCTGCCTGCAGGTGCCGTCGCTCTCCAGAGAGCTGGACTTCATTACATTGTCACTAAATCAGAGAATTTTTAAAGACCTGCTTTTCCAATATTGAAATATTTTCCTTACATGTTCAGACATGAGAATCTCCGGTCTCAGAATTATTTGGTTTCTAGCATACATCTACCAACAAACATTTCCCAATAGGAAGCTCATGAATATCATGCAATAGGAGGGTGGGTAGAGAGCCGCTGTGTCTGAAGGTCTCTGGTCCAAAGGGCCAGTGAGGGAGGCAGTGGAGTTCCCTCCCTCTGCCAGAGGCTGTGCCTGTCCTGCAAACCCAGTTTGCAACATCAGAGAGGCAGGGTTCTGGCAAGGCCCCCAGGGCAGCTGCCCGGACTTGAGTATTTTTGAATCTCAGTCAGTGCCTGCTGCTCCACTACCAGCTCAAATACACTTTATGTATTCATGTGTGTACAGACCCCAAGTGTGCGTCTGCTAGTAGGCTATGATTCTATCAGAATCCAAGTGCAGGGAAAGTGCACAGTCACCATGTCAGCAGTTTATTCAGACTGATGGAAAGAGCGCCTACCCACACCACATAAATAAATCAAGCAGGGATCACTATTTAAAGGATAAACAGGGAAGTTGGGGGCATTGGTGCTCATGGTAGAGCAATTAGCAGTGCCGGTGGCATCACTCAGGATGGCAAGCGTTTGATCTCAACGTTCTTACTGGAGATTTTCAGGATTCAGAAGATGCCATCTGAGCGGAGGGCCATCTCAGAACTCCTTTAGTCCTGGTATTTTACTACCAAGGCTCGAGTAGTTCAACACAGCTTGGCTGAGCCTGGGAATCTCATTAATCTCAGAGTTATTCACTATGCAGTCCGATTGCTAGGGCGCAGGATATCGCACTCAGACTTACATGTTTAAAAACATTCAACTCAGTCAATGCATTCACAATCTCTAGGTAATTTTTTTAAATTGACTATTAGGCTCTAAGATTGAAAAATTCTCTATCGTATGCCCTGCCCACCTCTTATACCCAATGCACATACTGGGCGTGCGCACACACACTTCATCCAAAACTTGGGGTTTACTTAAGTATGACTGGGTAATGGCCCCCTTAGTGAGAAGATTTAACATAGTTGTTGAAAATGGAAAAGCTTTATTAAACAGGCTAATTATGTTCATGAAAAACCCCAAAGTTGTATAATTTTAGGTGGTAGATTTCGTAGCAGTGTATACTCCTATCCTAGCCAGCTGTTAGACTTTTGATTTTCAGTCTGTAACAAGCTACTTGCATTTTATTTCATGACAGTTCAAACTGGTCCTTGAACATGGCTAAACATATATCATGGAATACAAAGTGGAGGACAATTTAAACAACACGGTCAAATGCATGCTTATGACTTGTGACTAACTGCTTCCACGGGAACTTGTTTTGGGTTGAGGCTTAAGGGTGATAGGAAAGGTTGACAATTTGGGCTTCTTTGTTTCTAGGCCTATCTAGTGTAGGTAAGGAACTTCAGAGCCAGCCATCCACCCAGACCACTGAAGCAGGTGCCTGTCTAGTCTCCTCTACTCCATGCTTTTTTTCCAACCAACCTATTCTCCCCATTAGAACAAGGAAGCTGCCTGTAAAATGCAAATTCTATCACACTATTCCCTAAGACAATAGATCCCTATCACCTTTAGACAAAACCAAAAATTATAAAGGTCTTTGCAAGGTCAGGATGACTTCGCCCTTGCCCACCTCTGAAGACTTTCCTTATGCCATTCTCCCCTCACTCTTCATGCTGGATTTATGTAAATTCAAATTTCTCATGCTTTTTTCTCACCTCCTGGCCTTGGAACATATGGTTCCTCTATATTCCTCTCTCCATCTGGCTAACCCTTACACACCCTTGGAGTCTCAACTTAATTTGAAACCCCCTTCTCAGCTGGCCACAATGAATCATGTCCCCTAGCAGACACCCTCCTCCTACACTGTCTGCAGCCTGGGCACAAGCTTGAATAATTCATTTGCGGTGATTTGTCTGCTCTGTATGTTTCCCAATCAACTTGAAGCTCCAAGAGGACAGGTACCATGTTGAGTGCTTATTTTGTTGTCCCTAGCATTGACTATGGTACTTAGAACACAGAAAATAGTTGGGGGCTGATTAACTCACTAGATCGCTGCTTTGGGGATGTGATGCTAAATTCCCAATTATGACAAAGTGTTACTTTCCTCGTTCCGTTCACTGTGCATAAATTTCTCGCAGGCATCTTGAAGGAACTTGCAAGAGAGAATGCTTATTTGTTCCCTAGCCAAATAGCATCATAATTTAATGTTAATTGTGCACCATTCATCACTGTCTCTTAAAATTCATGCTCGTTTTTTTCTCCCCTTTGTAACTTTTTGTTCATAATTTAAGATCCATTTCACTAATACCAAATAGTCAATATTTTATAAACAAAGATGACTAGAAAGAGGTTTTCCTTTAGGTTTCCTCATTAAAACAGTTTCAAAGAAATTCAAATTCAAAATATGCAATTACGAGCAGAATATTTTATCCTTTCCCAACATGTTAACTTTTATTGTATGATATGCTTGGATCCACACCTCATTATTTTCTGTTTTGATGTTTTATTTTTTTTAATTTCATGTGTGCTTTGTAAGTTGTATTGGAGATAGAACAGGATGCATTATAGACTGACAGTCAGCGAGCACCCTGAGCATACTGTTAGAAATTTTAGTTTGATTTCAATCTATATAGAAAGCCAGTACAGACCACTGACTGAAACAACAAAGTTTGAAACAGAGACATAGAAACATACATGGATTTTGCAAGATATGGTATCAAGAATTTTTTCTTAGCTGATTTTTACTTAGTAACTAATTAAGATAAATTCTAATAGATTTATAATAATAAAACAGACATACTGATTGTCAACCTCGTACATGGAACAAAAAAAGAATTTCCAAGTTTTCAGTTTTCTAATTTGCAATTAGAAAAATGAAAAACATTTCTTCTGACTTTCAAAATTAATGCTGCAATATGTCAGTGCAAATAAGTATATGTTTAAAAACTGTAAAATAAATTTCTGGTTAACTTTAACTACTATTTTCCAGTAAATTTTGGAATACACATGTTCCTGAAATGGGCATTTTAATTTTTTTCCTTTTTTTTCTTTTGTGTTTTGAATCTTATCTCTATATTCAGGGGGATCTCACAATTTATATATCTGGGTAGAAGGAAGAGCCCTTTAGAATATCAAATACTTGCTTTCCCAGTATCCCTTGAGCTGGAGCATATCCCATAGGCCAATCAGGTGCACCTTCCCATGGTAATGAACCTGGATCTAGGGACAGAAAGCAGTAGGAATTATGGGGAAATTCATTCTGTTGGGTGAGGCCAGCAGCTCCAGCATGACCAGGTCTTCAGGTGAGGCAGAGACAGTGGTTAATTGTGATGTCTTGTGAAGAGCAAGTGAGCAATGAAGGTCTAGTCCTGGTGAAACAGAACTCAGTCTTCATGACTTTCTGGATTGGTCTTCCTCATGTGCAGTATTCCTGGAGATTCTGTGAACTACTGGAATCTATTAATTATCCAATATCCATATAAGCATTTCCTGCTTATATGAATCACACTTAGTTTGTTACTTCCAATTAATATTTTTGATGGAAACAGTGTGTGCATTTTCAAAATGCTTATTCATATATCTACTTTAATTACAAATAAATGCAGTTCCCAAGTTCTTAGTATCTTAACTTTCATGTAGAAAAGTGTCATTTGTATTATTCTAGTTTTTGAATTTGTAAAAGAGACACATGGGACCTTGTGAGCTATGAGAGGACCTGAGTTCCACTGTGTGAAAAGTAGGAAGATACAGAAGGGACCAAAGGAAAGATAACATGGTCTGATTTAATTTTTTATACATTTCCTTTTTATTTTGGAATAATCTTAGATTTATAGGAAACTTGCAAAGATAGTGTAGAAAGTCCATGTATACACCTCATCCAGTTTCCTCATTGTCAACATCTTATATTCTCATGGTACATTGTCAAACTAAGGAAGTAGCACTTATACCTAACTAAACTCCAAACTTTATTTGGACGCTACCAAATTTTCCTTTGCATTTATTTGGTTGCCGTATTCTTTAGTCTCTCTGGTCAAGTTGTCATGTGTCTCTAGTTTCCTTTGGTCTATTAGTTTCTCAGACTTTCTTTGTTTTTTATTACCTTGACGGTCTTGAAGAATGATTTATGGTTTCCATTCTGGTAGCTATATGGGAAATGGATTGTAGGGACAGAAGTGTAAAAGTGGGAAGAACAGAGAAGTGTGAAAGTAGGAAGAAGAGAACATTGTAATTGAAAGTAGAGAGATAGGGGAGCCTGGGTGGCTCAGTCGGTTAAGCCTCTGCCTTTGGCACAGGTCATGATCCCAGGATCCTGGCATTGAGCCCTGCTTTGGGCTCCCTGCTCAGTGGGGAGTCTGTTTCTCCCTCTGCCTCTCGCACTGCTTCTCCCCCTGCTCATATTCTTGGTCACTTTCTCTCTTTCTCTTAAATGAACAAGCAAAAAATCTTAAAAAAGAAAGTAGAAGGATACACTACTTCCTCTTGTACTAAGTCTTCCATACCCAAAGTGAATTTTACACTTAAAAGTTCATCTCGGGGCACCTGGGTGGCTCAGTGGGTTGGGCCTCTGCCTTTGGCTCGGGTCATGATCTCAGATCTCAGCCCTGCATCGGGCTCTCTGCTCAGCAGGGAGTCTGCTTCTCCCTCTCTCTGCCTGCCTCTCTGACTATTTGTGATCTCTCTCTCTCTCTGTCAAATAAATAAATAATTAAAAAATTCATCTCAATTGGCTCACTAGCCATATTGGATAGCATAGCTGTAGAATACGAGAATTTGTATGCTCTAGAAATACCACTCTCCCGAAGAAAAAAATGAAAAACAGTAACAAAACAAAAACCTTTGTTAACAGTAGCTATTTTAAAAATACAGATATTCTAAAAAGTGATAACCAAAAATTTTCACTTCCAGCTTAGTTAACAGGGTCAGGCACAGTGATTTTTACAATCAATGCTCTTTTGGAGACTGTCTGTCCATTGGTATAAGATAATTAGCCTTTCCCTAGGGATGTTAGTTTGAGAGGAAGAAGCTAGGATGTGCCAGGATTCTAAAGCAAGATGCTCTGGTTGGAATCCATGTTCTGAATGTAAGAAAGAAGTGTGGAACAACATCTGTGCAGAGAAGCACACTCTGTATACTCTGTGCCCAGAGTTTCTGCCCGTTTGGAAAAAGGAGAAAGGATCCAAACACATGTAGGGAGATGAATGGTACAGGTTCCAGACTGAATTTTAAAGAGTGCCTCCATATGCAACAAAACTGAGAAGACCTTATATCCCCTATTCTAAACAATCTTCCTTCATGGGATTAGCAAATAGAGGTTAGAGCACTTGAACTCTTCCAGTAAGGCAGGACTTTGCATGAATATCCCTGGTTGAACATATTCAAACCCAAAGGGTAGTACACTAGTCCCTCCTTATGAGCAAGGGGTATGTTCCAAGACCCCCAGTGGATGCCTGAAACCACAGATTGTACCGACTGCTATATACATACTGTGCTTTTCCCTGTACGTACATAACTATGATAAAAGTTTCATTTATGCATTAGCCATAGTAAGAGATTAGCAACGATAGCTAATAGAGCAACTGTAACAATCTGCTGCCTTTAAAACTATGTGAACAGGGGCGTCTGGGTGGCTTGGTGAGTTAAGGCCTCTGCCTTCAGCTCAGGTCATGATTCCAGGGTCCTGGGATCGAGCCCTGCATCAGGATCTCTGCTCGGCAGGGAGCCTGCTTCCCTTCCTTTCTCTCTGCCTGCCTCTCTGCCTACTTGTGATCTCTGTCTGTCAAATAAATAAATAAATCTTTAAAAAAAAATAAAACTATGTGAACATGATCTATGTCTCTCGAAGTATCTTATTGTACTGTACTCACCCTGCTTCTTGTGATGATGTGAGGTGGTAAAATGCCTCTGTGGTGAGAGAAAGTGAGGGGAATGAGCCAGGCACTGGGATCATACAAATAGTAGCTGAGGCTACTATTGACCTTCCAACAATATGTCAGAACAAGGGCCATTTGCTTCCAGGACTGCAGTTGATCACATGTAACTAAAACCACAGATCAGCGGGATTACCGTGTGATGAATTATTACTCACAGGTAATCATTTTGGTATGATTATGTTAGAGTAATAAGCAGTGGAGGAATAAAATGACATTAATGGAATGGGATGACCATGAGAGATCCACCAAGAGAAGAAAATCTAGAGAAGTAGTTCCAAAATCTTCTTCCAGAAAAGTCAAGAGGCCAAGAGGTCAAGAGTCAAGAGTCAAGAGGTCAAGAGACCTCTTGACACTACTAAAAATTATTGTGGACCCCCAGAGGTTTTGTATTTGCAGATTATCTTGATTACTGCATTAGAAATTAAAGTTAAGATGCTTAAACATATTAAATAATTTACTTAAAAGTAATAATATGCCCTTTGCATTTTAACATAAATAATATTTTTGGGGGGTCCAATAACTAAATTTTCAAAGGTAGAATGAGAAGAGTGACATTATTTTATGTTTTTGCAAACCTCTTGACTACTGGCTTAATAGAAGACAGCTAGATTTTCACATTTGCTCCTTCCTTTACTCTGTTACAATAATGGTGTCATGCATCTTCTGTCCTAGTGTTATTTTGAAAATGTTTTTTACTTCATGGGCCACCTGCAAAGGACATCCAGAGGTTCCCAAACCACACTTTGAGAGCTAAAAGAATTGATTGGTTGGGATGCATGGCTGTAGCTGTTGCTGCTCCCGTTGTTACTGGATAAGACGCTGACAGAGGTCAATATGGTGCTCCTCACTCTTCTCTACAGCTTGCCCTGTTCAAGATTACCAACATGCTTCAACACCGAGAGACGAGAAAACACGTCGCATGCCAAATGGGCCAACCTGGGTATTTGACACTGTCACTTTATCTTATTTACTTACCTAAATATTCTGAATTGTTCTTCCTCCTCACGGATATTGTTAATATCAGGTTTTACAAAGAAGGATAATGAAGTTCAAGATGGTAAATAACTTACTTGGCGTGCACAGCTTAGTAATACTGGTGGCTGTTTCCCCAGGCTCTGTTCTCTCTATAATATGTATACTTATACTTTCCCCTTAAGCAATAATTACAATATACAGCAATGATTAGGAATTATGGGAAAATGAAGTTTAGCTGTGAACATAGTACAAATTGGAAAAAGAAACGACTTGAAAAAAGTCTGTTGTTAGGAAGATACAAATAAATAGCGGTCATAGGTTAAATGTAAGGAAACCCGATTTTTGTTTAATCCGCATATTAACAAAAATGTTGGTATCTACTGAATGAAATTAAGGCTATATGGAGAGCATCTTCTGAGGAGGGTGATTCAATTAAGCAACAGACATAAGATGTTCTTTGTGGAATAAATAGGCTTTGTTTTGGAAGCATTGAGGGAAATAGGAAGCTCAGAGGTTGTCAGCCTGAGACGCAGCAGTTGGAAGACATAGGCATAGACACTCTGGTGACAGCAGTCATTACAAGGATTTTTAGAATCAGCTCTGTGGCTGATCATCTATGCAATTTATATGAATTCTATTTCAGTAAACCTATAGATGTCTATAAATAGTTTTTATGAAGTTTTTAAAATATGAAATATAAGATTTCAAGTGTATGGCTTATCTCATTTCATTATTCTTGCTGCCAGATTCACTTTATTTCTGCATAAAATAGTGACACCTTGGGTTATTGGGTTAGTTTTTCCTTTGTAAATAACTCTAGCACTTTCCTCTGATAGGCAATTCAGATTATTACTTATGAGGGCCATCAAACTGCAGATGCATTTAAGCTGCATCAAAAATAAAATACCCATTGCCTTATGATTCATGATATGTCCAGAGAGCTTAAATATTTTAGTGTGTATAATATATTTTGTCACTGTAAGTCACTTTCACAACTGACTGTGCAAAAAGCTATTAGCTGGTTGCCAATATTTTCTCAAATTTGAATTCACCTGCATGTCATTCGCCAAATAATTCCTGAGACAAAATCACATAAGGGATCGCTATAATGTGCATAAGAATGGGAGTACATCTAATGTTAACATCCACCTGAAATGAAACATGTCTATAAGGCTGGGGCTATTGTTATCATCTTATAACCACCCGTGGCATGAAGATAGGACTGTGTCACGCTTATCTGTCATCATAATAAATTTCATTTAATTCTCCATCTGGAAGAATGGAAGATCAAATGACAGGGTGATCAAAGGTAGAGGGAAACTATGTGTGTTTATGTGGAAGTGAGAAATCTGGTCCTTCGGACAGGGATGTCTGCTAGGGATGCTTTGGAGCCCTTAAGGAGATCGAGCGTATTGTTTCCACTCCAATAGCATCTCAGTTTAATTGTTGGGTCTGTTAGTTTCCTACTGGTGTTGCAGCAAATTACCACAAACTTACTGACTTCAAACTATGCAAATTTGTTATCCTACAGTTCTAGAAGTCAGAAGTCCAAAATGAGTCTTAAGAGGCTAAATTCAAGGTATGTGTTCCTCCTGGAGTCTGCAGGGGACAATCCATGTCCTTGCTTCTTCTAGTGGGAGCAGCTGACTGCATTTCCTAGCTCACTGCCTTCTCCTTCGTGTTAAAGGGTATCATTCCAACCTCTGCTTCCATCCTCACAGCTCCTCTTACCGTTTAAGGGGGCTCTTCATGACAGAAACCTAGCCAGATGATCCAGGATAGTCCTACTATCTCAAATTTAATCAGATATGCAAGGCCCCTTTTGCCATATTAGGTTACATAACCCCAGATTGTGGGAATCAGAAGGTGGACTTCTTTGGAAGCCATTATTCTTTCTGCCACACCAAGGGACTTGATTACTGATTCTTAGTTTTTGGGTTTTTTTGTTGTTATTGTTGTTGTTGTTGTTATTGATTCTGTCATACATTTTCATGTGCCTATCAAAATGTTTTTGGAAAGCTTACTTTGCCAGGTACTTTGCCACATAAAAAGCACCGATTTTGCCCTTGAGTAGCCAAATCTCCTAAGACAGGTCTGCTAGATAAATCACTTTCTGGGATTGTGATTAATAAGCATCGAATGTTCTAGGAGCATACTGGAGAAGCACTCAACCTAATCTGTGGGGCTTGGGACGGTTTCCTGGAGAAGGCCCCACTGAAGGGCAGAGCTGAAGGATAAATGGTCATTTAATTTAATGTGAATATGGTGCAAAGGGAGAGAAGCCCATGAATTCAACTGCCTAAACTCATGTGTCTAGCTGGGTTCAGACCCCACCTGGGCTTGAATTCACTGTTACATGTTTAGTCCCTCATTTCTTTGTGCAATCACTGACTGTATAACCCATCTTAAAATCAATGGTTCTCTATTATAACCATCCTTTTGCATCTACTCACAATGCTTTGATTTCTCTTCCAGACGTTTGTCAAATCCATAACACG